>KZ678604.1:0-42894 GCA_003019895.1 Coniella lustricola
GGCGTGGTCACGGTAACTAATCTTTTATTTGTGCAGATTGGCCTTTGTCAGAGCAATCACAGTTTCCATATCATCTCGCACCCTGAACGTGTTGGGGGGTTTGACGCCAAGCAACATGTTGTGGTCATTCTCATGTCTTCCCGTTGTAAAGTCATGCCTGTCTATTCATTTCTCGACAATCGTTTTTGGATCCGGGCTGCAGTATCCGCAGCTGAACAAATCATGTCCGAGGGCTTGTTGCGCAAAGCACCGAGCCAGCAGCTTCTAAGGGCCCATCCCCAAAGCACATCAGAACTTGTGCAGATTTTCTCTTGCTCTCTCCTTTGCCTTTTTATCGCTATCAGTAAAGCAAGACATGGGGTGCTCGTTTTGCAGCCGAGCTGACGGATGGCGGTATCTGACGCATCTAAGTATATACGTCAGAGACTCTTCTTCGCCCCTTTTCCCTACAGTTGAGGCAGCCTCGGTAGCCAAGGCAGCAGGATAGGATTGTCCTGCTAAGATATGAGCGCAAGTGGCGATGATGATCTCCTTACGATAAATCAGCCTTGTCAGCCCTCTCGGCCTTTGCTGAGCGGGCACTTTCATCCACTACGACGTTGTTCCATGCCTTCTGGTGGGAAGACCATACAGGTTGTGACAGCATACGAGACCGCTCTATGCACACGCTGGCTGCTGTTGCAAGCTGACAGTGATACATAACACCGTCGGATTCTTCTGGAATAGTGTCTTTTGGCCGCGGTAGCCGAGCCTATTGGAATTATGCTGTGGTCTGGTCCATCCTCTACGATGCAAGCCGTGTGGAACTTGAGCAGGGCTGATGAAGGTGACATTGGGGTGGGAAGTTGGGTCTCGCTTCAAGTGTCTGCTACGCGAGCAAGCCACGACAAGATTGCTACAGTCTGGCACATCCGCGTCTTTTATCTCCTGTAGTTGCTTTGGATAATGGCCACTTGCTCGGCATCTAGCCACCAACAACCATCTCGCGCCGGGCCTGCCCGTTGCCGCGGTCATAGGTTGCGTCGATCTCAACGCGCAACCTCCAGAGAGAGCTGGAAGCCCCCACGAGTGGGAAACAGAACGTGATAGGTTAAAATTTGAGAGAGAAAAGGGGGCTGTCCGCTGTGACTGACTGGCTTTTCTCCTTATTTTCTCTTACATTCACATTCCGGCCCCCACGCTGCATGGGCACGTGCTAACTCATAAGCACAATCACACACACACAGTCAGTCAGACGGCAAGTGCTGGGTTTTTTTTCTCCTTGACTTGGAACTTGATGTCGTTGGTTCACGGACCGGACAGAATGCTTGGTCACAGTAACATCATGCATATATATATGTATATGTGTGTGTGTGTGCGTGTACGCGTGTATGTGTGACCAGAGCAGGGCTTTTTGTTGCTTCTGCGCCTATCAAGTTCAAGCGGCCATACGGCCAGGATGTTTGAGAACATGATAGCTGAAGACATGCAAGAACTAGACAGGTTTAGCCGGTCATTCGGTCAGACCGCCAGGACAGGGCAGCGCAGCGCAGCACAAGACAAAAGCATCAGGAGAACGAATGGTCCACTTGAATCCTACTGATCCTGAATGCCACTACACACTCGAATCTTGCTCCAAAGGGGTTCCTTTTGGCTTTGGCGTGGGCGTTCAAAGTGAGCTTGGGAAAAGATAGAGTTGGAATGTAGGGGCTGTGCATGTTCAGGTAGCCATGGGTCAGCGCTGTTCTCTACGAAGTTTCCGAGATGGCAGCGTTGTGCATACATAAGCGCAGGCCATTTCATGATCCATGTCTGGTCGCCAACAAAGAGATCGTGTAAAGTGAGTTTGGGACCAGCCTTGCCCACGGAGGAAGAAAAAGAAACCCACGATTGTAGGTACGGTGTGTCTTTCCTGGTGAGAGAGGTAGGTTGCTGTCACCATTCGTTGTATGTTTCCCACTTCTCTTTTCCCTCTTCTTTGGCCTTGTCTTCTTGTTGGATCTGCGGAACTGCTTCGACTCTGTCGAAGCTTGAAGCAGCATCGCCACTTGAGGTAGCTCACAGGGCGAGTGACTGACCGAGCGAGTAATTCCTCGTATATGATTCGATTCGATTTGATTCTAGGATACGGGTCAGCTTCTTTGGCGAGTACAACATCGCTGCTGTCCCACATCCAGTTATAGCGCAAATCGGCACTTATGTCTGAAACCCAATTCTACCAAGCAAAGTTGACAAAAGGTTGAAATGTTGGCCGGTCTGGTACTGGATGCGTCGATCCAAGAAGAGAAAGAATACGAGCTGATACTGCTATTGCCTTTTTACAAGTGTAGTATTACTACCATACTCTCAAATCTTCACTTGATGCTCTGGGCGCCCGGGGCATCATCCTATATGATTTTTGACTTCAATACACATAGTACACCACTTAGTACATGTCCAAGATACCACAATTTGGCTGACACAAAACCCATATGCAACTCCGGCAGCAGTCAGAATGGGCACATGTCAAGGGAATCTTGATAGCAACAAAGACCTGGTATCGAAAACCACTTGATAGATAGATAGCTAGATTTACTTATTTGGATTTTGTCTCCCTTTTCATATTGTCGTACATGTGTGGTGATGTATAAACGATTGAAGATGTGGGTGAGTAGACTTTTCCTCCTCACTCCTCCTTCCCACGGAAAAGCGCCCCTTATATAGGTGTGCAACGCGCAGCCCTGCTTGCTCTCCGGGATATATTGTGCTATAAATAAATAAGGGGGTCTCTGAGCTACTCTGTTCTTTTCTTCTCTTCCCTTTCCTACCCTCCAGTTTGCAATGTAGTTGGAACGGGAATGAGGTGGATCAGAAAAGCGAATTCGGAACAGGGCAGACAGTAATGAACAAAAGAAAAGAAAAGACGAAAAACGGCAAATGACACCATTCTTGGCATTGGTGAACAGGGCACCATCCAGTAACGTCACATTTGGTGCCACTTTACTTGAATAACACGGAATAAACTTTGGCTTATCCCTTGCCACTCCGTTTTGTAAGCCTTGTGTCCCCCCTTGCTCTGTAATCATGATTTCCCTTGAGACGCTTTGTGATATGAAAGAAGAAGACAAAGAGAGAGAATCATCACCTTCATCGAGACCTCTTTTCGTGTTCTCATTGCCGTATATAGATCAATTCTTACATGGACGCAGTCCAAGGCCTCCGGGGTACGTAATGTGCGAAACCGGTCCGCTGGGATTGTTGTACAGCGTATTTATGTTGTATTGTATAGATAATCAAGGCAGAAATCCTGTCTTGCCTGGATTGGAATTAAGAAAAAAGGCTAAATCCAGTTGGCCTTGTCTTTGTGCAAGAGCGTTGTGGCTGCGCCGCTTGCTGAGCGTGGTGGTGATGGAGGTGGTGTGTTGGCCGAGCGATGGGCGGCACTGTTGCTGCGGCTCATGGAGGTTTGGTAGCCGACAGACCTTGGGCTGGGCAGTCTTTGAATTGACCTGGAAGAAGGACTCCTACGGGGAGGAAACTCTTCAGCGGGAGTGTAGACGGCCGGGCTGAGAGTCATCAGCTGTGCGTCGCTAGTATCGACTGGGCTGACTGGAGCCTCCGACGTGGGTGGTGCAGTGGGAGTTGACCGCGAGATCCTGGCAACTGGTGCTAGAGGAGTAGGGGGCAAGGCCTTCAGTCTGGTCTCCCATTGCGAGCGCCGTCTAGGCAGGTCGTCGAGGATGATGAATCTTCCCATATCCTCAGAAGCGTAGGCAGCCCCAGCTTCGGTGCCTGAGCTGACTGGCAAGGGCGGGACGTCAGGCACCAGCACGGATGTCTTGGAAAAGGCAATAGCGCTCTTCTTAGGAGACAAAATAGCACCCATGTTGGAGATACGAATGCCAATCTGAACTGTGGCTGTGGATCCGACAGAAGAGCCTCTTCGATGGCCTCTTCGTGCCCAGGGTTTGGCAATTGGTGCTGCCATCAAAGAGTCGACTGTGCGCCTTGGTGACAAGGGAGAATATGTCGTTGCGGGCAACAGACCTGGTACAGCAGACGAGATCGGAGGGTAAAACGGCATTTGTTGCTTGCGTAGTTGGGAGGGGGACGCTTCTGAAGGCAACAGAATGCGGTCAGGAAGCTGGAGCTCAGATGGCATAACGTCCCCGGGTGAGATGGATTCGTGAGACATCGAGCCAAATCGCTGCGCAGAGGAAGACCTCGTTGCAGCGTCTTGATCAGCGGCGTGTAGGAAAGTGATGGGACCGTCGTTTCGGCTCCATGCCTCTTCGTTGACAATCTTGATTGGCTGCAAAGAATACTCTGATTCACGAGAGTCCCGGCGGTCGTAAAATGACTTTTTATGCTCGAACAACGTTTCGGAGTTGACCAGCTGAGAGTTTGCTTGGGACTTGAGAAACAGGTGCAGTCCTGTCACCATCAGGCCATTGACATTGGCAACAACAGACGCAGCCATTGATAAGTCGAGAGTCATGTAAATGACCACCTCCTGGTTCAGAAAGGTAAGACTGAAGAAGAAAGGGATCATGAATGTCTAGAAAGAGGTCAGTGATCCAGATCAATAATTGGTTCTAAAGATTTAAGCTCACTCACATTAGAGATGAATCCAAGTGTCAGGTAGTAGATCATCCTCGAGGCCGCCGTCTTCTCCACTGCGTCTACCATGTGGCTTTTGTTGAGCTGGAAGAAGGTAGTCACAATCGCAGCGAGTTGTAGGATGGTGATTGTGACAAACACTCCAAAGCATCCAGGGGCGTAATGATGCAGGAACCAGAACAGCGATGCAAAGCAAAAGTCGTTGGCGGGATTCGTAGCAGCCACAACCAGCGCGATGGTGGCCATGACAGCCACAACCCCCAGACATTTAGCCACATTCCATTTGCCGCGCGGAGCAAATTGCCAGCGAATGCCTCGCGCGGCTAGCTCGATGCCGAAAACCAGATGCGTGAATGGGACCAAGAAGAGAGCTAGGTGACAGGGTTAGTAAGGATGTTTACAATCGCAAAAGCATGGCATATGGCGAATGGTTTTTGAGACACACCTGGTAGCACAAAGATTGCTGTTATAGTGCAGCCTCCGCTCAGCAGAGCTTGCAAGCCACCCGCCTGCGCACCGGCAAAGATAAGACTTTGGATGACAATTCCTGCCGAGAGGATGAAAGGGAAGACTTCGACAGTGTGAATGTTGAAGAGACCGGACGGCCTGTGGCGGACATGTCAGTTTTCTTTCTACTGCTACTACTACCGCTTCTAAAGTGCTGTTGGTTTTCTGATTCGACTTACGGCTCGGAGAGTCTCCTCTGCGCCCTTTTCTTGTATTGCCGACAGCTGTGGATGATGCCCAGAGCCGTGGCTAAAGCCGCCAGCGCATTGAAGGTGGCGAGAATAACTGTGGAGGTCCTCACAGACTTGGAAGCAGCAAATTTGAGGGCGTTGGAAATGGCGACAGTGACGGTCGTGTTCGAGGAGGTAACGAGCTGATAGTAGGTCTCCGCCGAGGGATCGGAGCTTGTGGTCTCGGCCAGCGCCGGGTAAGCGAGTGTCAAGGCTGGAGTCGAATTCATGATGGGCGTCGGAGTCGGAGTCGAATGGTTCTGGCAGCTCGATAGCCGCAAACAACCTCGAGAGAGGGCGAGTGGTGGGCGAAAGGCCGCGCAGGTCTCGCCAAAGACTGCTGTCAAGTGGTCGACATTGGAGTTGAGGCCAGACGGAACCGTACGTAAGGAGACTGATCGATTAGGACAGAGTAGGAAGAAAAAGATTGGCAAGCGCAAACGCCATCAAGGCATGCTGAATAGAGAAAAAGGAAAAAGAAACAACAATGAGGGTCTTGGGACGACGGCCATGAAAATTGCCACCTCAGCAAGCCCCCGGGCTTATCTCTCGAAACTGGACGCATGGCTTGGATGCACGTGTACGGGCCTGCGGACTGCGGACAGGAGAACTAGTCGAAACGGACCCTGAGTGGAGCAGGCTGCGGTAGCAAAGACGAATGCGTGCGGCCCTCCAGGGCGTCGCTTGCATGGCGCTCTCGGGGAGCTTGTGACCAGCCGGTCGAGAATGAGGACGAGGTTACTTTGGGCTTGGTGCTCTGGGCTTGGGGTCCTGGTTCTTTGGGCGTCGACGAGCGGTAGCCAGGGCCAGGGCCAGGTTTTCACACTCGTGGCGCTGCCCGCTGCTCGCTGCTTCTGGAGATTCGTTGCGAATGGTGATGGTGTGGTAGTCGTGTTGGCTGTCGTCTCGCAGGCCCGTCAACGGTGAGTCAAAGGCCTGGGCAGTCTGGTTTGGAAGCTGTCGGAAAGTAGCAGGGTGTCTAGGGTGGGCAGTACTTGATATCTACTTTGTTTCGCGTGCGTAGTTGGGTGTGGTGCCAAGTATCTTCTCGGTACTACCACTGGGTTAGGGCCCCTGACCCAAAACCAAAGAGCTTACTGATTGGCTGATATGATCAGGCAGGGGCTCCACATCAGACAAGGCTGCATGCTTATCACGACTCGACTCCTTTCCATCCAATCGCCTACGACACCACGTCATTGGTACAATGTTGACAGCAATGTGCAAGAAAATCAGCTGTAGCGGTTGACGCAAGCAACATGATCGTGGCGGGCACCGAATGGTCGAGACTGCAAGTTGAATTTGGCGGAGATCAGCTGCGCTCATTGCTGCTCAGGTGGTCGGCCACAGAGGCAGTTTTAGTGGTGGGGGTGCCACTGAGCTAGAACACGCGTTGGCCGTTGGCACCTGGGGGTTTGGGGGCTTTAGGGGCTAAGTGGCCCGAAGGGACAGCTCGGCCAAACAGCTGGAGTGCTAGCAGCAGAGCGGGAGCTGAGGTCGTTGACAATCTGGGGCCCCTGCACGGCATTGTAGGGCTGCTGTTGGGATGAGGCAGTCATGATACACGCCCGGGTTTCGCAGTTGCGCGCAGCACCATAGTACAGCCCAGGCCCAGGTGCTACAGCGCGTCGTCGTTGATTTTGAGTGATGAGGCTCCCGGGCGCTAGGCCCGTTGCGGCTAGCCAGACCCGCTCCAGCCCACTGCAACCCACTCCCTTCCATAGCCCGGGTCGCAGGCGTGCCGGGTCCTGTCGCAACGTTCGGCGTCAGAGCCCCGCTTCTACTGGCTCTCCGCGTGAGAAATTCTCCGGGCAGCTGCGAGCCCTCAGTGTGCAAACCCGCAAACTCATGGGTCCTTCCCTTTTGCCTTCCTCGACTGCTGGCGGCCCACAACGGAATGGGCATCCATCTCTGGGGGCGGACAGAGAAAGAGCTAAACCCTGCTGAGGCTCAACCTGCGAGCTTCATCCACGTCGGGCTGGTTGCACGCCCCAAGGCTGCAATCCCCCAGCTTCTTCATCCTCCTCCGCATGTGCCGCTCATGATTCGCGATGCGCGAAAGCAACATCCACGAATAACGAGAGAATGCCAACCACTCGACGTACAAAGATGAGCAGTGCTGCTGCTGCTGCCGTGACCCGTGCCCTGCTTCTGTGAAGTCTGGTCGAGCTGCTTGGTCCCAGTCCCAGCCCCAGTCCTCACACACAAACCTGGCTCGATGATGACTGGGACGGGCCTGTGACAAGCCCAACAGAGAGATGCTGCTTGCTTCAATCATCTTAGGCATGGACTTTGAACCAGTACAATGCTCATCAGTTCTTCGCGCGGCACCTGGGATCTCCGGAGAGCCCAATGCGTCCAGCCTACAGCAGACACAACTGCAACCTCGTGTGGGTGCGGGATTGCCACCTTGGCCGTCCTTGCCACCTTGTAACAAATGTTCGCTTTCCAGGCCGTGCCAGGGTAGTTCGATCTGGCAAGACCCCTGATGGTTCCCATCGAGGCCCTTCATCCGAGCTTACTACAACCCAAACAGAAGATTTGCTGCCTGACCTCCGCTCGTGCGCATAATCCGTGGCGACCTACGTCCGTCAAGCCGGCGCAACCGTCCCACCTCATCTGAATCCACCAAAGACCTTGGAGAGCCACATGTCTGCTTCCAGAAACGGCCAGACTACCAGACTACGGAGCTTATTGGTTGCTGGCCGACGTGGGTACTCCTAGGTTCCGTCTGGGGAGATTCAGCCATCTGTCTCCATCTCCTAGGCGAGTCAAATCCCGTCCCGGTGGGCCACAAACACTGGAAAGACGGGTAGTCATCGGACCCGTCTGGCAGGACAAACAGTTGTTCGAATCTATCTGGAACAAATCCACCAGCAGGCCAAGTTCGCCGTCACTCGGCCTGTTGACCCTTTCCAGGTTATCCGATGCGAGTTGCCTCGGCCATACTTGACAAATCTGGGAGTTTAGCCCTGGGTCTACCGATGAAAGGCTGACAGTCCATCAATCATAGTGGTGATTGATGAGCTTGGCCACTACTGAGGACATTGCCCCGTTGCGGGATTAGGGTTTGTCCGTGACAACAATGACCTTCGAGAAACGTCTAACCCCGTCTCGTCTGAAAGCATTCGCCAGCAGACTGCCAGGAGAAGAAGTCCATCTTTCCAATTCAGGATCTTGAGCAGACACAACGGCATTTGTTTCTTGGCGCTGTAATATACAGAGGTGGTTAAGAGATCTGGTCAGACATGTTGATGGATTTGATCTCATGAGCCAACGCTATTGATAGTCTCGTAAGGCTTAGGCACATGTCGCTGAAGTGGATGCGAAAGCAGATGCCGGACCCGATCTCGCCTCTCATCCTCCACACAGGCGCACACAAGTGTAACCGCAGAGCGCGACAGGCGAATCCGTGGAGACAAGATGCATCCATGGGGTCCATTTCTAATAAAGCACAAAAAAATAAGTCATTCGTTCATCCCAAATCAGCCAGGTTCGTTGTCGTGCATAATGTACTAGGAGCGCCACCTACACTAATACGCACACATGCACATACCCACGAGCCCTTTCGTCCTGAACCGACTATTCCGCAAGCAGTACGAGACGGTCCGGTTCGTTTCACGAGTTCACATTTTCTATGCCCAATCGCATTTTCATGTTCGTCCGCCCCGAAAAAGCCTCAACTCGTGTGCGGGCATTTCGGATGGTTAGCGCTGGGGCGAAGAAGATGGGATCAGCTATGGTGATACTCTTCTACCTTCAAACCAGTCCAACAATCACCAAGACTTGTAGCTCAATCTTCTGTGCGTTCTATGCTTCCATTTGCAATTGCAGATCTCCCGCTTTAAATAGATTGCAATTCTGTTTCCTGTTCCACCCCTGAAGCACTCCAGTCGGTTGTAATTGTGGTTATGTGGCTGCGAGACTTCTGGAACTTATCAAAAAATTGGCCAAAAACCCCATTCGCGAGCAACCGATCCATCCACTTTCTACATTGGCTTCGTAAGGGTGTGTCCACTGTTGAAAGCTTACGTCTCTGCTTTGCACAGTGGGGAAAGGGAACAACACGCAGGAAATAACTTGAAAACAAGTTGAAAAGTTAGAGACCCGTGAAATGTTTACTCGGGATGAGTAATTTATCTGAGGAAGGAACCCCAACAGTTCAGGGTCTCACAATGGCTTGAGTAAGCATTTCTGCGTACGCTTGAGAAGGCTGTGTCCCTTGATAAGTATTCCATCAGATTACGCTTAGTCATGGGGAGAAGCTATGTATGGCTCGGAGCATTAATCACGTGCTCGGGTCTGGTCTGGGCTGTTCAGATGGTTCTGATAAGATGATGCAGCCTCGGCCGCCCACTGTACTCAACTAGGTGAGTTCTTGTGCTATTTTGGAGAGGGAGTACGCGTGTGCCCGACAGACCGAGTACGTGGCCTGGTTTCGTGAGGAGAGGCCTCTCGCAAGGGGTTCCAGTTGGAGCTGGAGATGAGAGCATGTTGGTTTTTGACAGATATGGAATTTTAGTCTTTGCTTTTTGTCGAGATATCCGTACGGAATTCGGAGCAAGGGGTTTTGATTGATGAATTCTGTGATGTTGTGTTCGTGTCGTGTCGTGTGTGGGCAAGTAGTGCTCGAGTCGCTTTGTAAGTTTTGTAGATTGTGATCTGCATTGCGGGCTTGTCTGCAGCTGTTCGAGTATGTAGTCTATACCACAGCAAAATTCATACCCGACTCAGGGCTGTTGTATTGTGCTAGGTGCATCGTTTGCCTGTACACATATGTATAACGAAAAAAGCTCAATGCTTGGTGATCTACTCGGGTACATAATGCTGGTTCCATTCTTCACTACTTACACCTACACAGCACTTCATTTTGCTTCTTGAGTATAATCGAGAGACGTGTAGTCGAGAGACAGAGAATCGACTTGAATCCAGGCACCCATTTGTAGCTCTCTGTCGTTGATTGTCCTGTGTACAATATCTGGAATTCAACTAGACGTGTACGAAGGCGCGTGGATGATCATTATGATGACATTTATAGCGCCGTATGGTAGGTTGTGAGACAGTATGTAGGACTAGGAGTTTTGATATTGAATTGGAACATCAACAATTTTCTTCACGTAGGCCTGGTTTCCGGGGGTTGGTTGAGGTTGATTTTCTTTGGCTATTTGTATGTGACCACTGGGCCGATAACTATTTACACCAGAGTCTGAAATAGAGACAATTTCATGATAGATATAGATCTCGACCATCTATCATGACGGCTCATTGTCGAAAACTGGTTGGATGAAAGCAGCATGTCTGTAGTGTTTTGTAACGATAGATTAGAACTTGGATATCGGTCATCGTCACAGATTGTACGCTTCACACTCACACCAGTCGGCAGACGTGAAGCAAGCAAGCAAGTAATCAAGCAAATAGATTCCGAGACCGGTAAGCGAGCAGATAAATACACAGACAAAAACACCAAAAAACCTCAAAGGCAGGCAAGCAACGACTCTCCTCAATCTGCCTAGACATCGATGATGGCTGCCCTGGTCTAGTGCCAATTGCTGTACTGGATGATCATTTTGCATCTTCGCAATCCACGGATCTGCTCGACGACGTTGGCAGGTGGGCAACAGGATGCTGTAGTGATGTATATCGACCATATCAATATATCAAAGTACAAGTGTGTGCTTAGCTACCAGTCAACTCAACTGTTAAAAGTGCAAAATCTCAATTGACACGCCCTATGCATTGCTAGATACTTACATACCATGCATCTTGACCAAGCCAAGCCGTTCGAACGATACCAAATATACTGCTCCTAAGGGTGTACTTCCTCGTTAGCAATGCTGCCCGTGACATGTAAGTGACGGCACGGTATTTGTGTGACTAAATATTCACAAGGATCAGAAACTATGGAAATTGCTAGTTACGGGCTTGAATGCGTATCGGGGTTCATTACAGTCGTGGCTATCGAGATGGTCCAAATCGTAGTCTTTGAGTACCAAGATAAATCCTCGGTATATATAGAAGCGTTGGAATACCCAATGATGTATTTCGCAGCGTGCTCAAAGACTTGCCGCCGCAAACATCGCTCTCAACCAAAGCACAAGGGCAAATATACCCACAATGACACACGAAGTACCGTACCCATCCCAAATGAAACAAAATACCATCCCGCCGAACTGCCCACACAGGCAAAATAACGACACCTCCCACAAGACCGATTCAGTCACGCCCTCGCTTTAAGTGGATGTGATGGAAAGACTTCAAGATCCCTTCCCTTCAACTGCCAATCTCTTCCACCTTATCCATCCAGTCCGTCTAATACACTCACTTTGATTTTTTGACCGTAGCTTTCGCGCTCTGCGCCGCGAAGGCAGTCGAAAACGCACCCCAGCTGACGTAAAGCGCATAAAAGGGGATGAACACCCACAGCATGTTGAAGAAGACGAGGTAGAGCCACATGTAGACAAAGTTGCTGCCGTCCAGCCACTGGTTGCCCGTCAACCATTCTGGGGCAAAGGTCATGAAGCCTGGAGGATGAGAAGGTGTCAGCCTGCTGGGTCTTTTTGACTCATCACACACATGTGTAGAGGAGACGAATATGGGGAAAGCAGTTTACCTCCGTAGATCTCAGCGGTAGCGACAATCGTCATGATGATGTTGGACCTCGGGTTCTTCTTCGCAATGTCGTAGCAGACAAGACAGGCCAAAGGTCCGACCACAAGCACCGTCAGGAGTTCCAAGCTGATCACCCCCTGTATTATTGTGACCGAAATCCGTCAGCACTTCTGTTCTTGTATAATTCTCTCCGTATCCGCAGCAGCGCGCAGCTATCATCTTCCTCAAACATCTTATTTCAATATAGTTCTTGTCCACGTACAGTATCGGCACCGGCCCATCTCTTGTCGGCCTTTGCGTAGACCATCCACAGCTGGGCAAAGGGGTTGTTTCCTGCAGCCTGTGGGCCCCAGATTCGGTCATCATGGCCTAGGTAGCCGCGCTGTGTCGGATAGGCGGACTGCGCCTGGAGAGCGCTGATCTGATCGAGGGATTTCCAACTGAAGAAGCACTGTACGCGTAGAAAAGACGTGGTCTCAAATTAGCAAGATCTTGGAACCGATTGGTAAGAGTCGCAGCGATAGGAATGGGCGCAACAGACGTGGTACAAGAAGCTTCCCTCCAGGAAGAAATGGATTCCGGCGTCAAAAAGATGCCAGATAAAGAGGAATCGGTAACTGCCGGGCGTCGAAGGCGAGAGAACCTTTAGTGATGTGCCATAAGCCACGGCGAGGATGAGAACTGTTGAGGCCAGCGACACCAGTGTTGTGCTGTCGAACAAGTCGGGCGGCAGACTCGATGTCGTGGCTGCCGCGGATGTCATATTGTCGTTTATGGATGAGTCGTGTGTGTGCACTGAGTGCGCTGGTGGTTGTAAAGAGAGATTGAATCGCCTCTGGAATGTACGTGTGTGTACAGAAACTGAGATGCGTCTACCGCATCGAAATAAGAACTCAGGGTCTGACATGAAACCCGCTCCCCATAGTGGTCCGTGCACATGTATCACGAGGTCCTGTATATCTCAAAGACTGATTGAGATTGTTAAACGCAAAGCAAAATACGGATCCAAACTTAGCTGTCGACGATGTTGGCGAAGTGGTGGGATAATAATCTTCACATTGTAAGCATTAATCTTCTACATTTATTGCCACAAATGGCACATATTGTATCAAGGGTCGATGTCACATTTCTTCACGTGCATGGACTTTAAACTTTAAGAAAGCATTTGATTCTCGATCTAGGTGAAACTCTTCCTAGGGGTATGCTGCGAAAATCCAATTCCCTCCCATCAAACAACTCGCCATCATGTCGAATGAGAACTCTTCAAATCATGGTGGACGAGAAAGAAATCATGCCGAAGACGCCCAAAAGTCCAAACTCATTATGGGTTATGTCGATAGACAGAAAACCGTTTAGTGGGTAGCCTTCTGCTTGTTGGTCTCAGCAGAAGCCTTGTCCTTGTGCTATAAGTGAAGTGATGTCAGTATTCAATTTCATACTTTGAGTCCCATAGAGCATCAAATGCTTACCTCGTTCAGGGAGTCGCCAACGTAGTCCTTGCCAGCCTTGGCGCGGTCAGTGATGCTGACGTCCGAGTCCTTGGCGACCTGCTTGTTGGTCTCCTTGGAGGCAGTGTTGGTGAGCTCAGAGGCCTTGTCTGTAGAAAGGAAAGTGGTCAGTATTTGGTGCGAATCAAGAGCGGTTGCTGGTGAAGGGAAACAAGGCGAGGAACGTACCAGAGACGTAGTTGGCGGTGTTCTTGATGGTATCCATTTTGGTTGGTTGGGGTTTGTTGGGTTGAGGGTGTTGGTTGATTGAGATGATTGTTGATTGAAGATTGAGTTCTTTGTGTTGTGATGATGATGGAAAGGGAGAAAACAGTTCCTAGGAGGGAAAGGAGGGAGGTTTAAGTATTGGAAGACGGGCCCACGGGTTGAGGCTGAGCAGGGGGTCCAGAGAGCGTGGCTGCTTTCCTTTGTGTGTCACTCGTGCTAGCCAATCTTGGTTGCTCAGTGGCACATCTGCAAGAGTTCCTGCCTGCTTGGCCCGATTGCCTACTGGGCCAAAGGCCTCACTATGATCCTGCCTCGTCAAGGTGGGAGGACAATCATGTGAAGCAGCAGGCTACGTCATTGAGAGTCTGAGGTGGGGTCCTGCTCCAGCAGCACCTCCAATGCGGGACATCTAGATGCCACCGGGGCCTTCCGATAATTTGGCGGGTTGGCGGGGTGGGTGCGGGACCATTACGCCTTGGTGCTAGCTTACAGACCATTTACGGTTCACTTCGCGTTACCATTTTGCCGTTGCCCCATGGCCATGCCCATGGTCTACCAGCCAACCACGCTTCAAGGGCCAAGCAGGACGGGCCAGACCATGGTTTCCGATCCACGCTGAGCACAGTCTGCAACGTATCTGGCATCTGAAGGCCCATAAGTGCAGCCACAACCAGAAGTGGCACGGTCTCGCACGGCAATGTCACTGTCACTTTCACGCTGGAACGGGGCCAGCCTGCCAGCCACACAAACAGCTTGCCAGCTTGCCAGGATCGAGCCTCATGACCTCTGACGTAGCACATAATACCCGGTCCCCTGCAGCGAGCTTCGGGCCTTTGCGCGACCAACGAGGGCAGCAGGTCTGGAGCGACAAGGTGACGGTCTGACTGTCAAGAGAGCATGGAATTTCTACTTCTGCATAGCAATTCCAACAAGCCAGTCCCAGCCAGCTATCCAGACAAGGGCGCAGACCCCACCGTAGCAGCAGATCATGCTCCACGAGGGGTTGAGAACCCGGTTGTCCGTGCAACTGCCCTTCTTTTTTGCCTGCTGATCCAAGGCCCGAGACTGAGCAAGTTGAGGAACCAGAGGGGACCAAGAAGACACGTAACGTGAGCTCCCGCGCTGCCGAGGCTCACAAAATAGGACAGCTGAATGGCCGCTCAGGCCACGTCTCACATAGTATTGTGTTGGAAAGGCATATTGCCAGGACTACTATGCGATGGCATTAATGCGGGCTCTGTTACCCAATAAAGCGCAAGCAAAACGATGACGTTGAAATTGCATCGCGATGTTTTCTTGTCAAAAGTGGATTCTTCTGGCACGCTTTCGCTCAGCTCGCTCATTGATTGGCCAAGTACAAAGCTTATATCCCTGCTAGCGGGCCCGCCCCCGATCCGGGCAGCTGGGCGGCGGGGTAGCTGGAATGCCTGGTCTGACCCGTAGTGACGTAGATGCTTACGGGGAAACTGCGCGGCTGGTCAGGCTATCTACGGCCAGGCGCTGTGGCTCTGCAAGCAGTGGGCGGGCCGTTGACATGGGCGAGTCTCAAACAAAGGGGCAAGCACCATCCTGCCACGCCTGCAAAGGCCAGGCTGTCGCACCGGTACTTTTCTCCTGCCTGCAGCATTTGGCATGCACCAGCCCCACTGTGGTCGTTCCTGCAGTACATAGTAAATGCAGTAAATGCCATGTCATTCTGCGCATCTCTCTTGCGTCGATCTCGATCGCTGCTTGAGTTGGGTGATCGACCAACAAAGTGTGGCGTCCGGAGACGTACCTCCGCCATGACGAAGAGTTAGCCTGGGGGGCAGCCTGGGGCAACTCGAGGGGCAAGCCCCATGGGTCAAGCCACTCTGCCACGACCAGGAATCGTCCTGCCTGACCTGGTCGTTTCTGGGCCAGATCGTGATGGCATATCACACCAAGATTCCAACCACCTCGGTCCAGCGAAACGCTCTAGAGCGTGGCCAAGTTGCTTTGGATAGTGGATAGCTTCGGCCTATCTTCACACGACGACCATCGTGACGAATGCCAGCCTGGAGCAAACCTCGTCCCGTTCGCTCGCGAGCGCTAGCTGTTTCGCCATCTGGGGCCTTTGCAGTTGGCTATTGAAACAGCTTGATCCAAGACGCTGTGCACGGCACGTCATTGTTCTTGGCGCCGTGGTTCTTTGTGGCTCCGCCTGCCAGTCAATTGTCTGGCTCGCTCAAGCTTTCAGCCTTGCCAACATTGGGAATGCCTTCAGTAAGCGTACAGACCAAGTCCAGCTGGGCCGTGTGGCTTGACACATGCTCCCAGACTGGACATTCTTGCCGCCAGTGTGCATCCCTGCACTCTGCCGCATCTGCATTGTTTTGCTGAACGGCCGCAAAGAGGACGCAAAGAGGACACGCCCAAGCACTCAAACACTCCCAGTGCGTTGGCACATATTAGCTGTATGTGGTTGGAAAATGGCTCACCCAGGTTGTACTGAGCTAACCCCCTTTTCTGCAGATGTCTTCAGCGAAACCTGTTTGTTGCACGCGAGACTACATATTGATGGTCTGATGAAACCATGCACCCCATCACCTGACTGCCTAGACAAGGACCGGTATTACAGTTTACGAAAGGCGAGCCAGCACGAGCCAAAGCCGCCAACTGCGGGCCTCGCTATTGACAGCCTGGCAGGGCTATTGTGCTAGTGGGCTCATTCTTGGCGTCGACAAACATGGGAGAGACGACCGTGCCCCTGAAGATCACCACCCCTCACTGATGACTAGGAGATCTCGACAGGTCGACGCTTGCCCTCGATCAAGACCAAGTAGGCCGAGGCACTGGTTCGAAGCTGTCAGTCTCTTGGTGACACTGGCAACCAGCGGTGAGGTAGTACGCTACTGGCATCGGTGTACCACTTCTTTGGGATCTGTGACTTGGACAGCTGTGCTCTTCTCCCTCTTCTCTTGTTCAACATTTTCAGCAACGAGACGTTTTACTATGTTACTGTTCTGTCGAGAGACTCACCCACTTACGAATTCGTCAGCTTCTGGTCACGGTTTTCTTAGACCAACAGTCAATATCAGGTAGGTTACTCTCTGACGGGCAAACACTGGTAACGTGTAAACCACGATTAGAGCTCGACAATCTGCTCGTGGCAGCGCACAAGAGCCATGTTCCACCATCTTCATCCCTCAGCATATCATGGAAATCATATGCGAGACACCTTAACGTTTATAAAGTGGAGATGTGCAAGATCTGCCTCAGGGTCTCACTTTGAGACCCCGGGTTACATGGCGAGAAGGACTAGGTTCACGGCTTGGGAAGTATGCTCTGGACCAGAACGAACCTTGTTAACTTATCACCCCTGAAGAAGAGGAATGAAGCTGAAGCGAAAGCCACACAAGTGGGTAGACTCAAGTGGCTGTGCCGCTTCTGGACCTAATCTGGGCCAGGCCGAAGAAGTTGGACAATCACTCTGGCCTTGGTCATGCCTTGATACCATCAATATAGTCCCCTGATACGAAAGCGGCTTGAGATCTAGGCCCGCTTTACGACTGTGATTGTCATCCTAGGGACCAGCCCATCTTCCTGTGTGTAGCCGTCCAATTGGCTGAGATGTGGCGGCCAAATCATGGGGTCGAGATGTATTTTTCCAGATCAGGAGAATATCTTATGTACTCCCGCGTTGTGTAGAGTTGCATCGGATCTTGGCTTGAAAAGACATAACTACTAATGGATATTCCCCAAGTAGATTTTTTAGTGCCTTCATTCAATGACTTCTTTTGCCCGCGCTCCCTTCTTGCTTTCGTGTCTAAGTGATTCCACAACGACGGTTCTTTGTGGATGGTGGTTTGAACTATGTCAATGCTGTTATTTTGATCAACACCAGTTGATTGTCTTTTGGATAATGAAGAGGAGCTTCATGAGAGATTTGGATGATTTCGATGAGGAAGGCGTTGGGAAATTGGGCCATGCGTTGCTGCCTGTCAATGATTGGTTGAATATTTGGATTGGAAACTCGAGGTTTTTTTTATTTTTATTTTTTATATAGTTTTTAATGACATGACAGTTTCGCCCATTGAATATGTTCAATATGTACTTTACCCAGCCCATGTCAAATTATGAAGTGGTTTATAAGAGAATTCAATGGACTCGACGAGGACATAAGAACTATGTAAGGCTACGCGCCCACAGTGTGGTGATTGTTGTTGGTTGTCAGCTTGAGCCTTGTGTTGATGTGGTGGTGTCTTTGGGACCTGGGTGTCAGTAGTAAGTATTTTTGTTGTAATAGCCTTGAAAGCGATCATATTCCGAAAGAGTATCGTCAGGTTGATGTGTTTAGATGGTCGTTCGTGTTAAAAGTGAGAATTTACATATATTTCTGTATTTCAATATCACGACGAGGAATTCGTGTTCGAAGAATTCATGCTGCTCATTATCAAATAAATTGCTGTCAAGTTTTAAGGCTTTTCCAAAATCAGTGTTCTCGACACATGAGCAACATATGTTATTCACGAATAAACGCAGAATGTGCGCATCTTTTTGGGGGCTTTGATCGTATCGAAGCATGAACACGTCAAATAATTACATGACTGTGTTGTACTTCTTGGTAAAATCATATACTAAAATCGTTGCAAAATGACGAGATGATGATGTCTTTTTTTACGAATGGCGTTTTTTAATACATGAAGCTTGAAATGTATTTTCTCTCCATCCAAATGCGAAAGATGAACAGAGTCTGGAAACTGGAACAACATCATCAACATACAATGGCCAAGTCTTGACTGGATTATCTAAAATTGAGAAATTATTGACGATGATGATGTTGATCAATAAACGTTTGGCATTACATCAATTGATATCAGGTATATTGAGAGCAGTGTCTCGATAAGTACTTTGGATATGATGGCATGAAATGGCAATATGAGCCACTTAAGCGCTGGTCTGTAGACGCCATGACCTGAAATGGAACCAGTTTGATATTGTTTACGATGGAATGACAATACTGAAGCGATCACAAATAACACAAGCAAAACTACACGTGTGTCTCTGCAAAGAACAAGCCAACGTTGAAGTGTACCAACAGCGCGAAGGAGACATTTCTTGTGTATTTTGATGGAACCTGCTGCAGCACAAATGCAACCGTCTGACGGGAAGGACCAAGAGTCTTGCAATTGCATGTACTTGGGATAAATGTACTAGAATGTACTGATATTAATGTCCATCACTTCATGGAGACAATCTCTGAGTTGTGTTGATGCCTCAAGACGACATACTCTAGATCAAAGGGTCGTGATCGATAAGTACGCCTGCGTATCCAGACGTCTGTGAAAGCAAAAACCCCAGGGTAAAAATCTATAAAACAAACAGCAGGTGTATATAGTCCGTAAGCCAACCACGCTTCTATAAGTTCGACTTGTCAAATCGTCTTGACGTCTAAGAATGCACGAACAACAGAAACTGCACGCTGAATCCCTCTTGACATACTTATATGTACTTGGACACTCTCAATAATTCCATAACCATCTGCTTACAAGGGGTATTTCCGTCGCTTCTTGAACTATGCGAAGTGGTTGGCTCTCATGATTGTCGGGTAGAAGGCACTGAAACGAAGCCTGGTATCGATAGGCCGGATGTAGTGCAACGTCGCTGGTTTCGGAGGAATGGCTGAATGATTTGTCGGGGCGGTCGACTGCGAGCTTGTCTTGGCTGCGCTTTCGCTTGAAGTCGAGGGTCGCAAAATTCGGGGTCAGCATGCCAAGACCCAAATCTCCTCTTTCTCGACGCTCCTTTCTCTTCTTCGTCTTCTTCCGCCTCGCAACAGTACGTTTTCCGACTGGTTTACCCGCTTGTTCTTTTGTCCAACCACTTGTTCTTTCTTTGTTTGTCAATGCGTCTCTGCGATTGATTTTCTCACGGCCCACACATATCCCAGCTCGTCATGTTGCCGGCAAGATGCCACTCGGTCAAGCGCTGCAGCAGCAGCGGATCGATGTTGCGATTCGCCTTCATAAACACCGTCTCGTACGGGTGCACATTGGTGCCCAAGTAGGCGTCCTTGTAGAGGAAGTCATCGGGCTTGCCCGTGTCGCGGCAAAACGCCTCAAACGAGGCGCGCGAGTGCGGCGCCGTCATGACGACGTCCGTCTCGAACCCTTGCGACTGGATCAGCGTCGTGATGCCAATCTCGGCGTGGACTGCCTTTTTCAGCGACGTAAAGCACGGCGTGAAGCCGACGGGGTCGGCGCTCGTGCCGTAGAAATCGGTCACGGAGGCGCTGAGCGCCAGCGCTGGGTCGAGCAGGATGGACATGCCGATGTCGTCGGTTGCAAGGAACATGGACTGCAGGTGGATGCGCGGATGGCAGTTGAGGGTCGTGCCGACAAGCTGTGTTGGGATGGCGATGGTGAGCCTGTCAGTTGGTCCATTCATCTCTCACTCGTGTGTGTCTCTCTCTCTCTCTTGTGTTCCTCGATCGAGTCCGTGGATGCAAGCACAGGCACAGGCACAAGCACAACATACCTTGACCGTATCAGTAATCTTGTTCAGAAACGCATCCATCCAGCAAGTGGGAAAGTACGTCGGCACAAAGGGCCCGCGCACGCTGGCGTTCATGGTGATGAACCGCTTGTACTTCTTCCACAGGTCGTCCTGCCGCAGCACCTCGCCGTGCGCGCCAATGTCGAAGCACGTGTTGGCGCGCTGCACGATGCGGATGTTGGGCAGCTCCGGCAGCAGCGCCGGCGCGTCCGTGGGGCCATTGAAGATGAAGACGAAGTCGGCCTTGCCATTGAGGCCGTTGCGGATAAAGAACTCGAGGTTGCTGCGCGCGTTGGGCGTCTCGGCGTACGTGTACAGCACGAGCGGGCGCAAGTCGTCGGCGGTAGCAGTGTTGGCCTCGATCAATGTGGCTGAAGAGGAGGAGGAGGAGGAGGTCGCAGCGCTGGCGTCGGTGTTGTCGTTGTCGACAGAGGGCATCTCCCACAGGACGAGACCGGTGACCTCGGGGCGCAGGTAGTGGACCCACCATATGAGCCAGACGAGCAGCAGCGTGGCAACGGCAACAGTCCGGTTCCAGCTCATGACGGGCGAGCGAGAGATGATGGCCATCAAGCCAAGGAGTCAGCCCACTGTACTCTGAGATGGAATCTTGCACCAGACAAGGCGGACTGGATCATGGAACGGCTTTCTCTCTACGAGCCCGCCATACGACGCAAGCCGGTATGCACTATTCCTGTAAGTATCGAGATCCACACAACAGACCACGCAATCCAAGATTAATGTGGAGATATCGCAAGCAAGACCGTCGTATCACACACAGCCAAGAGAGCACCTCACCACCAATACTTGATACAGGATCTTGCAAAGCAACCCAAAAAGATGATGGAATTGGATTGAAATGCTGGCACGCTTTTGCCGGAGAACAAAAACAAGAACCCCCACAAACCTCCAGTAACTGACTCTCTTCCACGGCCCCTCTGAAAGCGCCAGCAATCTCGACCCCTTTCATTCCCATGAGTCGGCATCAGACAGCCGGGAGAACATAACAATCCTGATACTCGAGTGTGTGGGCCCCTGCGGAATGAAGGCGATTGCGTGTGCCTTTTTTTTCTTCTTCTCCCGCCCATGTCCCGGTCATGTCCCCACTTAAGCAATAGTGGACCTAGCGATTGTCGACGCAGGGGGTCCTTGAAACGATGTGACAGGTGGCCACTCAACAGGGAAAAAGAAGCAGAGTCTGTCACAGTGGCCGTTCGTTCGTTCTCCTTATTTGGTTTGTCCGATACCCTGCCACTTGCTGCTAAAAGTAGAAAGTCTGATGGTTTGGCTTGGTAAATGCCCGACACACGTTGTGCTTCAGATCGCCAAGAAGACCAGTTGTTCCATTCATGTGTGTGGTTTGTTTTGCTTGGACAAGAGACGCCAAATTGCCCGTGTCTGTCCCTTTCCCCCCGCCCCCCACCGAAAATCACATGCTGCTTCGAGGGTTGATCAACGGCGACGAGCGCATAGAAACCCCCTAAATGCCACAATCTATAGCTGCGCGAGACCATTGGCTTTGCGGGGTGATAGCTCACCATCTAGACGTATATGTATATGGATTCGTACCGAGTGCCGTTCTGTATTGCTGACGGCCGCAGTATACATACAAGATGGGAATCACCGTCCAACACATCAATTGCAATGGATGCAGGGACCTCCCACAATTGTAGATACATCCGACCCGATGTCGTGTTTTCTGCTATTTCGACCCAAGAATCGAGTAGCATATTTCTGATCGCATCTTGACTTGACCATGTCAAGTGCTAACAGTGGGGCGATATCTATCCAAGGACTCGCCCATACTCTGAGGCTACAGTATGCATAAGTGCATGATATACCTTACTTCTTCAGAAGGCCAAAAGAAGAAAAAAAAAAGGGAGAAAGGGGACCAAACGTATAGGCTGGCCGTTAGTATCCCAAGATCGTCATCCTCAGAACATTGTGGTTCATGGACTGCAATTATTTTATCTGCTGACTCCCTGTCCAGCCACATTGTATGAACCTGATCTCCTTGCATCCATCAACCAGCGTTGCCAACCACGCTTCTCTTCTTTCCGCATAAGAAGCGGCGTCTGGTTATGTAAGCATCCAGTCAGGACACATCACAGTGAAACACATCTTGCACGTATGCCAAGACCAAACGACAGTCATTCCGTTCTTTCTCTTCGACTCGCCTCCCTTTCGGTCTTGAATCGCGCCGAGAGCACTGCACATATTCATAGCTCGGTTCTTTGCACACGTGCTCTCAGTGTTACAATGAGCTGAACATGTAGCCTGTATACATATATAGCTATGTGCTCGAGTGCTAACAAGTCAATTAAATAAATATTCTCAAACGAGTAACACTGACCATGTAACGTCAATTCCCTGATACTGATACACTACTCGCTCAACAAATTAATCCTGGAAAAGGCTATATACGGGAAGAAACTACTCATACATCTTATCCTATACATCTTATCCCATCATATCAAATACGCAAGACATGATACACATGTCCCGATCTGTGCTGTACACGACAATCACTCATCATCAATTCAACAATCACATTGAAAACCACATCCTTTGCACAACAAACTCTTCCGCTAGCATATACAATTCTTTCCCAATGTTCATTTTACAATGTTGTGTACGGCACATTCAGCCTATGAGCCTCATCAAAGCATCTTGCCCTACATATGTGTAGACGACAACTACTTATAGATGAAGCCTGAGAACTTGAAAGCAAAGACCAGTCCTCCGCCTCCTGCTGCAGCAAACAAAACTCGGGAGGAATCCTCACGCCTCAGCTACACAATGACACTCAGCCTTTTTTGACCCGTGCGGCGAGTTAATGGGCGCTAATCATGCCGCCGAATGGTACCAGCTGTGTAATAGCGCTCACATAGTGGCTCCAGCCTTGCAGTGGTACCAGTCTAGCTGTCGAGCTAACCATGGTGTCCCAAATGTCTTGAATCCCAGTTCAGTTTATCTGAGCGCGGCTGCTAGTTACAGAGTATTGCTTATTTCAACTCTTCTCGTTTGTGTCAATATTTTGTCTTTGCTCGTGCAAACACCTTCCAGCCCATAACAGCAAGGTTGAAGCCATCAAAACTGAACCGCGACACGATGGAGGAGAAAGAGATGCCAGCAGATTTCATACAACTCCAACCTCTCGGAAACAACACGTTAGCAAGCATTCAGACAAGGAAAGGCAAATAGACAGTTTTCGAGCGACAGATCCTTGAATATCCATGGTCTGGTCCTCTTGATCGTCAGGCGGGAGCAGCGTCGTCATCAGCAAAACGACGTCAACATCATCAGCATCAGATCTGGGCCGTTCTGCTACTAGTACCGCCCAAGTACTCCTCAAGACACCTCAAGACACTGTGAGAAGAGGCGGCCCGTTGACCAGGAACCGGCTTGGGCAGAAGAGCCAAGTCAGGGAAACACCCATAGCGGTCCAGCACGTATTCTGCGATTCGCTGGCTTCTTCCTTGTCTACATCTGGAGTCTCTCGAGACAGCCAAGATGCAGATTGGCAGCCACATCTAGATCGCTCATCATAGGTTCAATTAGCTTGGAAGCTTGGTCAGTCTATTGTGTTATTGTCCTGAGGGTTGATCTGTCAGTAGCACCGCAGTGGGCAAGACGGTTGCGGCAGGGGACGTGGTGACTTACAAACAAAGACGGTACGTTATGTGGGCTCGAACATTGTTCTTTGTTCCCATTATCGACTCCGGACAACCCTTTGCGTTCTTCCATCCTTTTTGTCCACGAGTATTGTGAGGACGAACGACGAGAGGTCCAGATACCGCTGGATGCCACGACATCTTGTTCCGATCACGCTACTCCGACTTGGAAAGTGTGCGATTGTGATTGCAATTACAAGTGCAGGGAATAGGCGTGGCTGTTGCGTGGTCCTGGCAAAGACGGGACGGGACGGATCAACTCACGAAGCTATCGCCAGGGCCTGCCATCCTGATACTAATTTGCGTCCAATCACGAAACAAACAAATGACATTTTCTCGCGTTATTCCTTGCTTGCATCCATTTTTATTTGCTGCGGCATTCGATTCGCAATAGGGCAGCTGTTGCTCGATCTCGTGTCGCGGGTTGGTGACGGTGGCAGCGCCTTGGACGAGGTCAGATAAAAGCGTATTTCCGAAAGCCCCGATCGGAAGAGGTGGGAGCTCGCGGCTGCAAACGTGCGCCGAATCCGAAATGGTTCTGCGGCAGGGGCGCGGCTTCAGGCACCCGGTCGACGGCGAGGGTTTCCCGGAAGCAGGACTCCAGATGTAGCAACTGCTGCAGCTTGCTAGCGCAAGGGGGCTTGTTGGTCGAGCGATTGGCAGGGTGAGCAAGAGCAGGAGCATTAAGATGCCTGCCAGTCTGGTGATCGTTAGCCACTATACTCGCTGTGACCGACAACGACCAGGACGGTGAAGCAGCGGAAAGGCATTGACATTTGCGTGGGAAAACAAAAAAGAAAGAGTCAATGGACGTGTGGGGTTGACAAGATCGTTTTCATTTGGAGAACCCCCCGCCTTGAACGAGGGCCTTCTCCTGCCCTATTCGGCATATGCCAATCGTCTCATTGGTCCTGAGAGAGACATGCAGAGTGGATGTGTACAAATAACTTTCGCAAACTTCGGTATCCTGTCTTGAGATACAATCAAGGACTGCACAGGCGGCAAATATAACGTCGAGTGCACTTCTGGGTTGAAGACACCAACCAACTCGTAGCGATCGATCGACGGCTGCGTTCTGCCTGACTGCGTTCTGCCTGGTTGCACGAGATTGATTAGTGTGACAAGCCACGACGTGGCAAGGAGTCTAGGTAGCGTCGACAAGGTGCACGATACTGCACTGACGGAGTAGTACGCAGCCAGGTTTGCAATTGTGGTTGCTGTGTACTATGGTACTCAACCGCACTCCTGGGCCAGACTCACCCTTTCCAGGCCTTGGCTCCCAGCCATACAGGCCATACGAGCCATCGCAGGACCCAGTTTTGCAGTACGTAATGGGCGGATCCTTCAGCGCATCCCCGGAAAAGGCCGGAGGAAGAGTCCTTTTCCAGGCGTCTTCCCCAGACAAAGGCGCCCCAGCTTGGCTGAATCGAATTCCTGGGGTCGGTGTGGGATGTGGTGCGGGGATAGCCGGCGGGCGAGCGGAGCCCTCGATTGGAAGTAGGTTTTTGGCTTCCAAGAGGGGGGACCCGGGAGAGGAGGGGCCTCGCAGCGGGCCGCCGTCGAGAGGTACGGAAGTTGACCGAAGTTATTCGTCTGTAAGTGCTACTATGTATGTTCAAGAGAGAGCTGTCAGAAAGGGTGCACACAAGAACGCTTGGCAGGGTCAGACGCGCCCTCTGAGCGCGAGCGTGGTTGCGTGACGCTGAAACTCTTGCAAAGTCCAGTGCAGTACTTGTCAAGTAGATGGCAGGTACTTGCCTGGCCACGATCGTCCAAGACGCAACCTCATGCACGCTTCAGCCAATCCTGGCTCTAGTGCCGAGGCAGGTGGAGAGCCAGACGTAGGAGATTGGATTGGGCTGCGATTTGATAAGTCGACAAATGAACCTGAGGGTTTGGAATCATACCTGACAATCATGGTGCATCAGAGGCTGATACATGGCGCATATTTTCATCACAGCTAAGTGGCAGACGGCCCGTGGCCCATGGCCTATCGTGGCAAGCCTGCTTGACTCAGCAAGATGATGATAGCGAGCATGATTTCGAGCCGAGAGAGCGGAGAGCGAAGGACGAGGAGCGAGTGCTGCTCATTCTTAGCTAGACTGTAAGCTGCTTGGACGACAGACAATGCCTGATTGGGCTAGCAAGCAACCAAAGCCCTTTCTACTATGTACTATGCAGCACAGAGCGGATCCTGTCCGTTCCTGGCTGCGATCACATGCCGGCTGCTGGGCCCAGAATCGACAACCCAGCAGGTAGTTGCCATGGTATAGTCCAGACACTTTTGGTGACGGCCTCGATGTACATTGCTTCCGCCAACACAAAACCCTTTGTCGCTGTACCCTTGAACGCTGTTAAGGCGGGCGGTCTAGTGCAGTCCTGTGCCCCGGAGATGTCGAGACTGGACGAGCTAAAGGTGTTGGGATGCCAGCTGACTTGACACGGCGATGCACGCCTGACTTGACTCGCTCACGCGGGCGTAGCCAATTCGTCTTCAGGGTTTGGGGAATTTAATGCTCTGGTCGCGCACCCTTTCAGCAGCGCCAAGAGCCGTTTGTCGAATTGTAGTGCCGGTATATCAGGGTCCAAGCAGCCCGCGCGCGCTACACAATCACAAATACTCAAAACGAGAACAATTAGTTTGGCTGTTGGAAAAAGGGGGGGGGGATGATACAGTCTGGGGTTTGGCTTCTAAGCACAACACGCACCCTGACGACACAAATGGACCCAGCCCTCTCGAGATCTGAGAGCAAAGCCAAGCCAGCACAAACATCAAAGTCCTTGGCTTCCCTGACCTGGTCGCGTGGGCGGTGTCCATTCTCCTATAGTGGCATCTGGCTTGCAACTCGGCCTTGGGAGTGTGTGGAAACGGATCCGCTTCGAGGGCGGACCCCAGAGGACGAGGCCCGGTGTTGGTGATACTCGCCGCATCAATGTGCACGCGCTTGGCAGTGAGTCTCGTGAATGGCAGGTCTGTAGCAGCCAGAAAGAAGGAGAACAGAAAGATCGTGATGACCATGCTGAGGCATTATTGCTTGGGGCATCGCGAGGTCCTAAACGCAACAAACTTTGCTGGTGACAATAGGCAGCAAGGTACCCCCAACAGCCAGTAGCCGGGTACCGCAGGGTACGACAGGGATACCTACCAGCGGCTTGGCGCACCTGGGCAGTGCTAAACGGAAGGTACCCGCCCCCAGGTGCCCCTCTCCAGATGGGCCTTTCCCCCAGAGGAAACCACCAGCCCCACTGCTGCCAGCGGGTTGACCCATCTTTTGCCAGCATGGAGCACACTCTATATTCGATATAATAGCCAATCGTCTCGCTCTTCATTATTCTTTTTTGTTCTGCCTTTTCTGGCTTTTTGTCCTTGGCTTTGTTTACCAGTTGCCTGCACCGCACTTCACATCCAAGTGCCTGTCTCATCGCATTACGGCTTCCATTGCGCTGCGCTGCGCTGCGTTGACTTGCTCCTTCCTTGTTCACCCGCTCTTGCTACTACAAGGAATTGTATGGCTCTTGCCAGTCACGGCGAACCCAGCACTGCTACTAGCACCAGCACCAGCACCAGCACCAGCACCTATATTTCTACCGCCAGCGACCCCACACAGCGCCTGCGTCCATCCATGACGCCCCACCCTGCCCGCATCTTACATTTGAAGCCCGTATCTCCCTCTGCGCCATCCAAACCACCGGAAAGAGACATTTGCGCTGGGCCAGACAGCAACGGTTGAAAGAGTCTCAGTTGTTGGAGAGGCGCTCTTCTGCTTCCAAATCTATTACAATTAGTTCTTGATCATTCTCCTTACTTGCATTGTTGCTGTCGTCCCTACCACTCAACATTGTCGTTGGCGGGCTTCTTGGGCGCAAGGCATTTGTTTGCTTCACTTCCTCTTCTTCACCTTGGGGTTGACCAAATCGGCTTGCAGCCTCACCAGTATCATTATACAAACTACCGCAAGCAATTGAACCTAGACTCTTTGGGAGCCACCACTCCTCCAATATGGACGCAAACCAATACCTCGATCTCTTTGCCCCTGCGGATCACGAACATGTTGATTCGTCCCAGGGAGCCGATGTCACTATGGCAGAATCTCCCAGTCGGCACGACGAGTCCTCTCCCGGCGACCAAGGGGCGTCCAGCCCCTCCGATACGGGTCTTGACCACGCCTCCGAGATAGCCGCTGCTGGATCCGAGGCTGGCGACAAGAAGAGGAAAAAGTCGACCACGGGAGCAGACAGAGCCTCCAAGCCGGTCAAGAAGAGGGCTCCCCAAGCTTGTCAAGAGTGCAGGAGCCGCAAAGTCCGATGTGATTACAAGGAAAAGGACGGTTATGTGATCAACTTCCCGTGCGGGAACTGCCGCCATAGCATGGTGCCGTGCATAATTCCACCCAGCAAAAGGAAAAGGTGAATGACTATTCTTACGCCCCATCTGCACCTGGTGGGTAATGGCAACTGGGCTTCATGCTAACAATGTCTTTATTCACATCTAGGCGCCAGATCAACCTTTCCGCTTCCAAGCCCTCGATCCTTCCCAATCCTTCGCCTGAAGCATCCTTAGAAAACATCCAGGCAGCTGGTGGTGATTTACATCATTTGCCGCGTGGTTCCGTGTCGAGTACGGACGGTCGGGGTGCCATTGCACATGCAGCACAGCCAAGTAAGCGATCTACACCCCCTGGAAATAATCCTCCACCATGAGACTTTCACATGTCAAATGCCCTGCACTCTGCTGACTTTTACGGTTGCACAGCAGGCAAGACGTATAGTTGTGCTAGTACAGAGACACCCCAGCTCCCATGGGGCCCTGCCGAAGAAGCAATTGCTTGGACGCCGTTCCTACCGCCTTTCCTAAAAATGCCTGCTCCGGGCAAAATCTCGCGCGACGGCCTGCAGCACCTTGTGCATATGGGCGCCCTTGAGCTGCCTCCTCTGCCACTGGAAAAGCAACTGCTTATAGCGTACGCTGAACATGTTCACGCCGACTTCCCGATCTTGGACATTCACGACTTTGTCCGCTGCGTTAGCAACCGAAATGAAAGAGATGGACAGCTGAGTCTTCTCCTGTACCAGTCTGTCATGTTTGCTGCCTCGGCCTTTATCGAGCTCCCACATGTTGTAGCCGCTGGCTTCAAGAGCAGGAGGGCCTTTCGACGCTCTATTTTTCAGGCAGTGAAACTCTTGTTCGAGTGCGATTACGAAAGTGATAAGCATGTGCTTGCGCAATCAGCGCTTCTGTTGTCTTTCTGGTACGATGCGCCAGATGACTCAAAAGAGACTTGGTACTGGGCCGGGATTGCTATTTCGCAAGCCGAAGCTTTGGGTCTGCATCGCACGGCTTTGACAACCAACCTCGACCCGGCGAAGCGAAGGCTCCGAAAGCGAATATGGTGGTCGCTGGTCATCAGAGACCGCCAAATTGGACTGGGAATGTCGCGATTACTGCGCATAAAGGACAGTGATTTCGATGTCCCCATGCTTCAGGAGCACGATTTTGAGATTGCCGTCCTGAACGACAATAGTGTGCTCTCCCACGAAGACTGTCCCATGCTCTACGATGTTGGAATGCAGCAAGAGTTGGCAGAGATATGCGTTGAGAAGACCAAACTCTACGTGTTGGTTGGACGGGTTCTGAATGGAGTCCAGTCTTTTCAAGATGCTGCAAACTCTCGTGCCAATTCTGCGCCAGGGAGCATTGTTGAGGGCCTATACTCGCTTGATAGGATCCATCGCGAGCTGGCCGCTTGGGCGGCAGCGCTTCCTCCAACATGTCAGTACCGCAAGCTGGAGCACTGGGACGTTTTGCATGGTCGCACTCCGGTAGCCATGCAGCGCACACTGTTGCAAATGTTGTACCAGACTACCGTGGCCAAGATTTATCATCCTCTTATGCGCTCATTACGCGTTCAGGAAACGCATAATGAACAACAAACATCGCATGCCGAGCAGCAGATATCGCAAATTGCCCGCTTCAAGTGCAAAAGCGTGGCGACTGAAATCACCCGGGTCGTTGCTGAGATGCATGAGCTCCAGCTGGACAAGTATTTTCCCACCACGGGCGTGACAGTGATCATGCCAGCTATACTGGTGCATTTACAAGACATCACAAGCTCCGTGCAGGAGACGCGCGAAGAAGCACAGAAGGGCTTCGGAGTTTGCATGAGCGTCCTCAATACTCTGCGCGAAACGTACGCAGCGGCCGAGATCGCGGCAATTTTTATGGAAAACTTGATCAAGAAGAAGCCTGGAGTGGAGCGCCCAGCTCCATTATCGACAGACATGCTGAGCAGCGTCAACATGTTGTCAGCGTCAGGCCACGCACCTCGCCAAACAGCATCGTTGAACCAATTCTTTACGAATGGATTTATGGCAATGATGCAGCCCAGACATGCCAATTCGTTACCACTACACCCAGATATGAGCGCCACGGACCTTGCCGCACTGCCCATCGTGACCCAATCAGCATTGAATGGGATGCAGAGCGTACAAATGGCCACCTCGGGGCTGCCTACAGCCATGACAGCAGCTGCGACAAAACCATCGTCAATGGCCAGACACCAGACAGAGGGTGCGGAGCAGTGGACCATGGACCTGAGTTCTTCTCAAGAGCAGACCTCGGACGAGTCCACTACAATGTCGCCCTCCAACTCGTCAATTTCGCATCATGACAAGGAGCAGTCAGGAGACGCCTACGGGGTTGTTTCACACAGCATGTCGGCCGAGGGTCTCAACTTCCCACGGCTTGATGATGGGTGGCAGAGCTGGCTGAATCTGCCTCCAGAATTCGAGACGAGCGATAATAACGGCGGCAGTTGGGCCAGCTTTGTGGATCACAGTGATCCTGGCGCCCTTGACCCTCATTCACGGGAAATTCTCTCGTAGTCTTGGGAGGGGCTTCGGTGATAGGTGATATTGAACGGGTGTCTCAGCAGCAGCTACCCTTGGCGACAATGCCGCAATTGCAAGAATAACATGTGTATCGGCCAGATCCACAAGTCCATTGAGAGGCAAGCTTCCACATCGAGCACGCCGAGACTCAAGACAAATTGCCGACGCATGTTCGAGGAGAAAGTCGAGGTTGGCCGGATATGTAATCATCCATGGAGAAAATGGTTGAGCAGCCATCTTGGATATATGAAATGCCGGGACGTCTAGCTACGATCAGACTTTTAGAAGCATTTTGCAACAGGGGCATATAATGAGAAGAAAAAAAAAAGGAAAAAAGAAAGAACATATAAACATATGAACAGAAATGAATATAAATGACTTTATCTGGCTACTCGTTGATTTTGGCAGCGGTTTAGTATGAGGGTGTGAGGGTACGTGCCAAGACGTTCATAGCACTCTCGGTATCTAGATGACTAAACAGATACCTAGCTATCCGAGCCTTACCATACTGTCGATTGGAATTTTCCCACACGCTGCGCTGTCAAAGGCTTTGTAATCGAGACGCTGAGGAGCAAAAGACTCAGGTGTGTGCGTGGCATACTATGGTAGTGATTGAACACCAAGCGAAGTGCGAGGCGTCGACGTGGCAAGGTACGGGAGGAGCCCAGACTCTGAGGAGGACAACAGAGAGCAAGATCAATTTGGACCAAGTCGAATTGGCACAGTGTAAAGTCATGAAGCAGGATTGGGATTTGCTCCCACAGTCAGCCAGCTCTGAACACTTTTACACAGTGTATCTTGTAGAATGCCTGGGCAAGTGAGGAAGCCCCACTCCATTACATTAGCACTACAGTAGACAAGACGCGGAATGAACCCACTAGCACAGGCACCTACCTATCGTAGGGCTTTTGACTGAGAAGTGGAGACTCTACACCCCCATGCAGTAGACTTTTCCCCCTCCCGAGCAAGAAACGTGGACGCTGATGTGATCTCTCATGTTGCATGGATGGGGAAGTGGTCAAGAGGAGAGTCATGCTTGCCAACGCAGTCACGCAGGAACCAGGCCCAACGAAAGGGGAGAAGAGGATGCTGCAAGATTTGCATGTGATGAATCCAGACATGGTCTGTACTCTGTAAAGTTTCTGTAAGGGGGGGGGGCCCGCGTTGCCTGGGTGAAGAGTCAACAGTTGGGGCGATTGAGTTTTGGAAGAACCGGTGAGTGTGCACAGTACATGTTGGTAGTAAAGTATGTAAGACACTGAGATTATTCCTTCGTTTATGTGGTGAGTTATTACATGCGCAGACAAGACAATGAGGCTTTCTCCGTATATATCTTTGTATTTATAACCTATATATATATAGATATAGATATAGATTTAAATCTCGTAATGTGACACATGCTGTGACTTGGAAAAAACCAAAATGTGCAAGTCGGGGGGGCTGGTAGACTCCATCTTCAATCAATCATGTACGCACTGAAAAAATAGAAAGACGGAAACAAGATGAAGGGAAAAACCCACCGATGAACAGCCACTCAAGCCAATCAGCCACTTGGCAATAGTGCAATCTCGCTGCTCCACCAAAATCTCCTTTGGCGGTGCTTGAGTTGAATGAAGCGGGCTGGGCTGGACCCTGCTGGGGTGTGTCTTGTCACGCACGCTTGCTGGAAACCCGGGGCTGGTTCTTTGGTGCTCGTGTGGCCATCTGATGCTATCAATACTGTATACAGAGTGTAGAGACTGGCTTTTGGATTTGAGCAAGACATGGTTGACACGGTTCCCGCCCCACAAACAACCCACCAAAAACGGCCATTATAGCGGGAGAGTGCTGTCCTGATGCTATTCAGGTGTCACGCTTTCTATGTAAGGAGCGATGGCGCGTGGGCAGGGACGGATCTAGGCACAGGCCCTGGAGGTCCAGGTAGTCCAGTCCAGGCACTTCAGGTACCTGGCCGCACATATCACAAAGTGCCATGTGTGATTGGCAGGTGCCGAAATGCGGGAATGTACCTGACACGCCCGTATGGCCCGCGGCGCGCCTCGCTCTTGCCCTCATTCCATCCTCACAAACTCTGCCGTTGCCGTGGCTGCTCTATTTGGTGCTTGGTGCTACCAGAAAGGAAGACAAGAAAAGCCCCCGTATGTTGACTTGTCTTTCAGCTTGGCGTCCCCCATCTTCTTCTTCTTGTCCTCTTCCTCCTCCTCTTCCTTCTCCCCTCTCATGCATGTTCGCGACACACTGTGAACCCACTCGACACAACGCAAGGTGCACCAGCTGGTCCCCTCCCGATATCTGGGATCCTCTTGCTCGGTCGTCCGGACTTTTGCTCTCTCAGCTTCTCCCTCCAGCCAGACTGCCAGACAAGCCACTGCCCGGCTCCCGCCTTTTCTCCTCCTCCCTCGTTTGCGATAGCACGTTCGCTCACCTGACCTCTCACACGCCTCGCTGCGATACCGCCATTTGACGCGCTCCCTCTCTGCATAGTCTCGCTCTTTTACCTAGTCTTTGCGACGTACTTGGCTTTTGCTGGGCCACTGTGCTACCCAGACAGACGTGCCTTTTCGTCTTGGTTCTCTGCCAGCTTCGCGCGCGCGAACCACACGCCTCTGCGTCTTGGAACCAATTTCTGAGCTCAGCACCGCGCTCCTTACATCATCCTGCATTACAAAGCTTCCAGCGCTGACCGACACGTCGCTCGTTATCCACCCTGATCTCTGGTCCTGCAGCCGACCCGGCTCTGGAACCCGTCACGCGTGGACCCCTGGAAAAGCTGGAGCAAAACCCCAAAGGAAAAAGAGACAAGCTTGCTTGCTGCTTGACCTAGGGCTGCTACTGCACTGCTGCACCTCACCTGCACCTCCCGTCCCGACGCGAACCTTGGCAGCTTGCTACCCTGCCCGCCAGCACGACAAGACACCGAACCCAGTCCTGCTGCAGCCTGCCGTTCCCAGCCCACGTCTCGTCCAATTGCTTCTGCAGGAACTGCTTCAGACATCCGCCAGCCGCTCCATCGTCAGGCACGCAGCCAAGGCCACCTATACAGCGTGTACAAGGCGCGGCTACGCGCAGCTCATAAAGGGGACGGCGCCAGCACGCCCAGTGCCACTTGGTCCACTGAGCTTTGCGCGACCACGAAAGCATGAGTCTTTCGGTCTTGCTCGCTGCCAGTTTAGTTTTCCCGGCCTTTTAAATCGAACAAGAAACCACAGACCATCCCGCAGCACGGCCATGCCTTCTGGCGTTTCTTCAAACCCACCCACAACAGACAATCCTCACCCATATATTCCCTCGTTATAGATTGACAACATGACCGAATCACCTCTACACGCGCCCTCCGCGGCACGCCTCTTGTTTGCGAGCAGGCAAGGGGCCTCGAATACGCCAGCCCCGACACACCACCGCCTACAAGTGTCCGACGACTTCATTTCCCACCTCACGCCGTTGACCGCCTACGACACCTTCCGCGCCCCCACCGGTCCCTTGAAAACCTGCATGGACCTTGCCACTGCGACCGAGCGGAGTTTTGCCATTCGCGCTGCTCTTGCCTCCAAGAAAATATACGAATGGCTGGACGAACTACGCGACTGGCCATGGGCTGCCGACGGCGGCGCTGGCTTCCAGGCTCCCGAGCTGGAGACGAAGACTTTGCCAACAAGAGGGAGATCCGGGTCTACGGTCAGCACAGCGCAAGTGGAGGTCGCTACCTATCCCGACGCGGTATACATTGGTAGCCTGCTGGAATCCGACGTGGCGCGTTATGAAAAGCGTCTTGATCAAATCCAAGGCGAACTCAACAAACTCGAAATTGAAGACATCAAGAATCATGTCTTGCGCAACTACATCCTGCCTCTGTCTAGGCCGGGCACACCAGCCAGTCCGAGCTTGGAGCGTCACCAATTCGGGCTGGAATCCTTGGCATCCTACACCAAGCTGGACGACATGACAGCTGTGATTACTTCTACCGTTGTGCAGGCATTGCCCAACTTGTCCAAGCTCACCCGTCTCATGAACATGTGGACTGTGCGCTTGACTGTCCTGCGACGGATTCCCACGTGGCTTGACGCTGTGGTGGACGCTGAGTCGGCCCTTGGGACCGGCTGGGCGACGATCGGCACTCGTGACAACACTGCAGAGGGCGCGGACAACCACAAGCATCCTCGGCAACCAGCCCTCTCGCGACATGATTTCCAAGTCATGAGTCATGTGCTAGAGAAGAAGGTCGCCAAGGCTGCCCATGCTCTCGACTACATGCTCGACACACTGGAAGGCCGTGATGATGTATTGCCCGACGAATGGCTCGACCGTATGGACAAGGTGGAACGCGACTTCTCTGAATGGACTGCTTCGTGCGAGAAAAAGATTCGCGATGCAGAACTCGAAACCGCCAATCAACGCGCCAAAGAGGAAGCCATGGCCAAGTCCCTGCAGATCCCGAGTGTGGAGATCGACGACATGTCGGATGAGTCGCCGACCGTCTCTGCTGGAAACGAGTCGTGGTCTTGCCCAAAACTTAACGATGACGGCGACAATGGCTCGGTTTTTGAATTGGAGCTAGATGGTGAAGACAATGCTGCGCTGGACGCCGGTTCTGAATCCCGTTCCAGAGCGAGAACTAGAGACGACGAAATGCAGTCTTTGGCACCTGCGCGTGATGCATCCATGACACCGGAGCTTGTCCCAACCAGCGCCAGACGCACGTCCCCACACACACCGCCCCGCGACGCCAGGTCGATGTCAGCGTCGTTGAGCGACATGCCGCCCGTGCCTGAAGATCCGGAAGAAGACGAGGACGAGGACTCTCTGCAGACGCCTCTAACTTCAGTTTACGACACCCCTGTACACGATCTTGGAAGCCCAATTATTCTGAGTGACCCTAATGGCGAGGACGACCACATGCGCCAGCAAATCGCCGAAATCTTGCAGAACATTCCTGCCAAGATCCAGCTGTCTTCGAAGCCTACTTTCAGCCACCTGAACCCTCCCGACCTGCAGCTGCCTTACACGAAGCCCAAGACGACGACGGCTTCGGACAAAACAACCCGTAGCAGATCTACAATGTCGTCTCGAGCTGGCACGCCAGCCTTCATGTTGGCGCCTGTCGCTCGACCTCGCCACTCACGCGCGAATCAAGACATCAAGATGTACCATTTGTCACGGGCGAATGGTGAAGCTCCCATCAAGTTGTTCATTCGCTGTGTGGGTGAAAACGGAGAGCGAGTGATGGTGCGCGTGGGCGGTGGCTGGGCTGACCTGGGCGAGTACCTCAAGGAGTATGCTATTCACCACGGACGGCGCTCGCACCGCGGTGGTGAGCAGAAGCTCGAGGTCCGCGATATTCCACGTTCGGCTAGCAGCATGAGCAACCGGACTTCAGTCAGCCCTCCTACCCGATCAGGCATCAGCCCCAACAGTCGTCCTGGTTCGGCAGCCGATGCGAGCCCGCTGTTTGTTAAAAAGACACGCAAGGCCGACGAGAGCGAAATCCTCCTGGGCCCCAGGTTGCCTCGCACTCCTCACTCTGAGATTGCGCCACGTGCGTCGGAGCCTTCATCGGCCCGCTCGACGTCTGCTTACGGCAACCGATCGCGGTCCAGCTCGCGTCTGAGTGCGGCCGAGGAGGAAAGCTCGCTCGGCATGGCCGGACCAAGAGCGTCGAGGAAGGAAATCTCGGTCGAGAGCCTCGAATGGGTAGAGAGTATCAAGAACAAGGTTCGCGCTGCTAGCGGCGGCTCAGAGATTTCTCGATCCACGCCCGTCGAGGGTGGTCCAAAGCGCTTCGGCGAGATTGGACGGGCTGGTGGAACAAAGCGGGTCTTTAGAAAGGCCACTTAAGTTGAGGAGAAGAAGAAGGAGAAGGAAGAGAAGCAGGAAGGGAAGAAATTATATATTCATAATCATGGAAGGGAAGTGGTGTTGTGACACTGGCTGTTACTGTGCTGATGTCTGTTTTGCTTTGAGAGCGCATCATTTGTCATGGGAAGGCTCCGGTGTTGAGCTGAGGATTCAATTTTCTTTTGTGTGTGTCATTGCCGGTTTGAAGAGATACCATTTTGCTTTGTTTCGGTTTTCATTTGTTGGGGCTTGTCAATATGCCAAAGGGAGCATTTTGGGGACTTGTGTGTGTTTGTAAATACCCCCTACTTTCTCTGTATATCTCTGCTATGGCTTAGCTGCTATGAGGTAGCCAGCACTGCCAGGGAATTTGTTTTTGTAAGGAGGAGAGCAATTGATGGACGGTCTTTGAAGGGGATGCTTATCTTAAGTACTAGGTGCAGAAATATGAGCACGTGATGGTGGGGTGAGAAATCACCCACACATGTTGAGTGATCTTTCCATTTGCTCTGTATTGCTATTGATGTGAAGCAGGCTGGTGTCTAAATGGTAATCATTCACGTAATACCCCACTTACTGAATCGGGAAGTCGAGCTGAGATTCTGGGGCTGCTGATTGGCTGCTGATGGGGGATATTTTGGATGTCGATTGTGCATGGGAAAAGAGAGGTTGACAAGGGTGGTGGAGATGTTAACAGAACGGGCAGACGGGCGGAACATTGGGTGATGACGGCCATCGTGATGATAAGGATAAAACCTGAAGTGAGACCCAAGAGTCGAGGCTGAGACAAGAGCAGATATGTATGGGTTTGGTTACTAAACAAACCGGGCTGCTAATGGTGTTGGAATGTGGGTCGGGTAGTGGTATCTGTGCTGGTCCGGTAAAGGGTAGGGTCTGCAGCTAGCATGCTGGGACCAGGAGTAAGTGGTTAGCAGGTGAGTAATGGGTTTGCAAAATCGTATCAAGTATGCACAAGGCGAAGAAATGATTCTATTGAAGTAGCGTTGGGATGGAAAAGGCTGCTAAATGCGACGGTTTCATTCGTTGCTTCGTTATACATATATATACTCGCTGTGCAAACCTTCCAAACCGAGTACGACGCTCGTACCGCCAATCTGTGAGTTTTCATCGTTCCCGCCGTCTCTCTCTTCTTGCAGACATGCACACATATACATGTACAGAGTGCTAGCTGTGAAGTTACTATTATCCCCCATGACGCAGAACCCCGCGCCTCTGCGCCTGTCACGCCTCCCACTCCAGTGTCTCATCCTACTCGATCACAACCGGCGTGTTCAGCCCGACAAAGGTATACTCTGCGCTCGTCTCGTTGCCGACTGCAAACGAGACGTTGAAGGGGTAGTACACGGGCATGTAGGCGGCGCCCGAGAGACTGAGCAGACCTGCGTTGAAAACAGCATCGCCTGCTGCAGCTGTAGCGGGCAACGTGAGAGATTTGTTGTACTTGTCGTTGACGTTGGATTTAGACACTGTTTGGGTTTTGTCGATGAGTGGTTGGGTTTGCGTTAGCTGCCAACTACCAACAGCGAGTCCAGGTCTCGCACCTAGGCCTAGGGCGGGAGAAGAAGAAGAACGAAGAACAAGGGGGGGAATAAAGAGAAGAAGAAGAAAAAAAAAGGAAGAAAACCAAGAAAAAAAGGAAGGAAAAAAAGAAGGAAAGAAAAACAAACTTACCTAGATCAAAGGCTGCAAGAAAGATGCCCAGAGCATTGTCGGCAAATGGCACTGTGCCGTAGTTCCAGCCCACGGCGATCGAGACGTCAGTTACAGACTGGATGTAGCCCGTGCCTTGGATGACCAGGTCGAAGCTGTCGCCGGGCTTGATGGTGGAGGGGATGCCGATGCCGCTGATGCGGGCGTGAGCAAGGGAGAGGAGAGGGGCGGAAGCGGTGAGGAGGTTGGAGACACGCATTTTACTATTCAAGGGTATGGATGGTATGAATGAGTTTTGGATTTGAAGAATGGATTGAAAAGTATCTATGTAAGCTGAGTTGCTTGGAAGGCTTGCGTGATTATGTTTGAAGAGAACGAAGAGATCGTCAAGTCTGTAAGTCGAGGACAGCACATGTGGACCTTTATGTACTGGGACAGCGCCCGCGCAAATGATGTGCCTCAGCTCGTCTTTTATGACGCCAAAAGGAGCATCTCGTGATCCCCCAATGTACCGGACCGAGCATTCCGTATCCATGCAGCGACCCAGCAAAAGCCCAAGTAGGCAATAGGTCGACGCCGACACACTGTCTAGCTCCCAAGAGCGCCATCGGTCTGCACACTAGGTTCCAGCGCGCCCACTAGAGCGTTCCTTGTGGCTACTGCTCTCAAGCTCGTCAGAAATATGTTTGGAATCAACGAATGGTGCGATGGATGGGTGAGTCTTGCAGGCGTAGATGCGTTACTCAGCCTGGGTTTTTCTGCTGAAAGCAACGTCCCAAGCAAGAATCTCGTATAGTGAATGAGTGAGTGCTTCGCCCGTTATTTGCGGCCGCCTTTTGGGCAAAGCACGAGATTTTGTTTTTGGACGCCAAGATCTGGCCTGACTGACACCTTTTTTCCCTCCCGAGTCACACAAAGTGTCTGATTACATGACCATCAACATCAACGTGAACAGAAACAGGTAATATTGTACTCACAGACTCGTCTGATGGCTGTGGCTGTTGGCTTGTGTCTGCATTGGCCATAATGAGCGATGGACGGCTGTGTTTGAAAGGTGAAGAAGGCAAAGAGGCCTCATGCGCTCGTGGCTGTTTTCCTATAACGGAATATGCACAGCCGTAATTGGTGGCTTCAATCTCTCAGCCTCGAAGGACTTGAGCCGTCAAGTGCTTATCAGGATGACTGTCCCCGATGAGGTTCATGAGTGGAGCATACTATTGCGGCCGAGGTTGAATCGTGACATCAGATAATAAGGACTGCCAACCCTAACCCTGCGTCGGGATTGGGATGCGGTATCGGTACCGGCAGCTTACCCAGACAGGAAAGCAGCTCCCCCTGGCTAAGATAAGGAGATAAGCGTGAGGCACATGGCACATGCCAACTTGCCGATGCCATCATTGGCCGCCTTCGCTGTCGCCATCGCCCGCTGGTCCACTGCTGCAGCCTATTGGTCCTCCTCCTTCTTCTTGCGACCATTCCTCACGTTGCCTTCCTCAACCCCTCCCAGCATACCTCACATCGCATCCATCTCAAAACAAACTCTCGCTCCCTCCGAACACGTCGCTACAAATCATGGCTAGAAGTCGCGCTGCAGCCAACGAGCAAGAGACGGCCGGCCCGTCTCAGCCTGGGCGCCTCGGCACCCAACAAGACCTGCTCGATGCCTTCAACCGCTTCCTGCTGGAAACCAAGATCAACCCGACGGCATCGCCCGCTCAGTCCGTCCAGCCCGTCCGAGAATCTCCCAGCCTTCGCGTCTCGCACCCCGAGGACTTCACCAAGCCCTTTTGCGACTTCTTGACCGAGAACCCTACCATCTTCCACGCCGTGGACTACTTCAAGCAAAAGCTGAACGCGGTAGACTTTGAACAGGTGAGAGCTGGCTGTATTGCCACAGCTGAAGTGGCCTGCAACTGACTTGTATGGCTCTTGCAGCTCAGCACACGCGATGACTGGACAGGCAAGCTCAAGCCTGGCGGCAAATACTACGTCACGCGCAACGGCAGCTCTCTGGCGGCTTTCAAGGTCGGCAAGGCGTACAAGCCCGGCAACGGCGTGGCCATGATCGGTGGCCATATCGATGCCCTGACTGCCAAGCTCAAGTCTGTCAGCAAGAAACCTACCAAGGCCGGCTACGCGCAGCTCGGTGTTGCTCCCTATGCCGGTGCACTCAACGAGACTTGGTGGGACCGCGATCTGAGCATTGGCGGCCGTGTTATTGTGCAAAACGCATCTACCGGAAAGACAAACGAGAGGCTGGTCAAGCTGGACTGGCCCATCGCCAAGATCCCCACTCTGGCTCCCCACTTTGGCGTTGGCATGCTGGGCTCGCAGAACAAGGAGACGCAAGTCGTGCCCATCATTGGGCTGTCCAGCGGCGAAGAACAGGCAGTCGGTGAAGTTGGCTCTTTTGTGGCTTCCCAGCCACCCAAGCTCGTCAGGATTATCGCCAAGGAACTCGGTATTGCTCCCGAGGAATACCACCAGATTGTCAACTGGGAGCTTGAGCTCTACGATTACGCCCCTGCGATTCTGAGCGGATTGGACAAGGAGTTTATCTCGGCCGGCCGAATCGACGATAAGCTCTGCTCTTGGGCGGCTTTGACGGGTCTGATCCACTCGGAAGATGCCGAGTCTGATAGTGGCATCAAGCTGGTCGCTCTTTTCGATGATGAGGAGATTGGCAGTTTGCTGCGCCAGGGTGCTCGTGGCAACTTCTTGCCTACCGTCATCGAGCGCAGTGTTGAGGCTCTGGCCGGCGATGCTGGCAAGACCTTTGGACCTGGTGTCATTGGACAGACATATGCACGCTCGTTTCTGGTGTCGGCCGATGTCACGCACGCCGCCAACCCCAACTTTTTGGAAAAATACCAGAGCGAGCATCTGCCTCTGCTGAACGTCGGCATCGCTGTGTGCCAGGACAGCAACGGCCACATGACGACAGACAGCGTGAGCACAACCATCTGCAACCGCGTGGCAGCGCTGAGCGGAAGCACAAACCAGCAGTTCATGATTCGCAACGACTCTCGCTCGGGTGGCACCATTGGTCCCGCCCTGTCTAGCATGCTGGGAGTCAGAGCAGCCGATGCCGGCCTGCCTCAGCTCTCGATGCACTCGATCCGTGCCACGACAGGCGCTCTCGACCCGGGGCTGGGCGTCAAGTGGTTCAAGGGTTTCCTGGACCACTGGGAGAAGATTGACGGCGAGCTGGACTTTTAGACGACGGTCCTTGTGATGTCATGTACACGTTGACACAGCGACTGACCTTTAAGAAGATTTGGAAACATGTCATGATTGCCATGAACAACTTGCCGAGCTGTTGTACATATTGTATAGTAGAGACGGGCCTTTGGCGATTCATAACCACTATAGAGGCATATAGATCTTGTATTCAGCTTGGAATGATGGTCTTGTCAGACTTGGTACTTGTCGCTGTGTAGTTCCATATCCCGTGGCCAGTCGTGGTCCTGATCTTGTCCAGCCATATTGAATGTGATGGTCAAAGTATTTGCACCAGCCGCCCGATTTATCAGCCCTGCGCTCGAAAGCCCTGTAAGTTACGGTGATTTAGTCCTCTTTTAGCGCCCTGTCACCGAGATCTAGCTTGCCGCTAGTAGTACCGGGACCACTATAAAGCCACCTACGTACATCACGATCGTTGTATAAAGCTTATCTCGCTGCCACTACCCATCTCGCAACATTTGCTGAGCGATATTTTGACAGCACAACCGAACAAAGCAATTTATAACTCTTGTCGTACTTGGACGAAAACACGCCAGCGACTTGTGTTGGCTGACTTGCTACTCATCCTACCGAGCACTGTAACTGTTCTGCCATACTACTTGGAGGAACCCATCGAACGAGATGAGCAACAACAGCAACAACAACAACAACCATAGTCCAAAACACCCCCTCGAAGTCCCCGTCTTCTCTCCGACCTCGGCAGCTCTCGCGCTCGCGGCTGGCGCGCAACGGCTTGAGTTGAATCGAGCGGGTTCGTATCCAAATGGAGGACTGACGCCGTCGATTGCGGACTTGGAGGTTGTGGCATGCGGGTGTGGAGGGGCCGATGTGCCGGTGCGGGTCATGATTCGGCCGAGGGGTGCTGGTCCTGGTGGTGGTGATGAAGACGGCAAAGAGGACCTGGATTTCGTCTATACGGATGCCGAGTTTGAGGAGATGAAGCAGTGCATGGAGGTCATGATTGCGACGCCTGGGTTGTTGAGGCCGGAGAGGGGGGATGGGTTTGTGTTTGGGGTACTGAAGAAGCAGGATGATGAGGACAGAGAAAAAGAGCAGGATGGAGAGGGAAAGGCAAAAGGGAAGGCGAAGGTGGTCGTGGATGTGGAGAGGAATTCGGAGCTGGTGAGGCTCGCGGGCGGGCTGCCGTGTGTTTTCCACCGGGCGTTTGTATGTGCATCTTCTTCTTTCTGCGTTCTTTTCTTTCTTTCCTCTCCCTTTTCCCCCTTTTTTCTTGTCTTCTATTCTCTTTTTTTCCCTTTGTTTCTCGTTTTCTTCTCTTTTCCCCCTCTTGTTCCCTCTCTCTTTTATCTCGGTGTGCCTTTTTTTTTCTTGTCTTCTATTCTCTTTTTTTCCCTTTGTTTCTCGTTTTCTTCTCTTTTCCCCCTCTTGTTCCCTCTCTCTTTTATCTCGGTGTGCCTTTTTTTTTTTTTT
>KZ678605.1:0-42614 GCA_003019895.1 Coniella lustricola
TTTTTTGCGGCTGGGCGATGACAGCAGGAACAGAAGAGCAACAAGCAAACTTGTGACAGTATCAGAAGATGCAGAGAACAATGGGAGGCTTGCTGTGCAGACACCAATGGATGGCAAAAGGTTTAGCCGCGATGCAGCCGGTGGCATGGCCCAAAGTTGTCACCTGTCATGCGACGTACGTCCTGCTACTTGCTACTTGCTACTTGCACCTTGCAGTGGGGTCGGTGTCATGTTCAACCCCGCATCGTGGATTAGCTACTGGAGCAGCTACGGTGCCAGGCCAGCAGCTCACATGGCCGATTCAGCAAAAGGCAGGATCGGAAGAATTGACCGTTTTGAACGAGGCATGTCCCACGACAGTGCCGATTCGGAGGCCTGACTAAGGCAGTCCCCCCCCAGAAAAGGGAAAGAGACAATCCCCAGCGCGGTTTCGCATGTGAAGTCTACAGTCCAGTGAAGCTATCCACAAACCTGGACCTGTTCTTTTGTTCTCCTCCTTCTCCTCCTCAACTTTTCTCTCTCTACGCCACTTTCGCAGCTACAGCATATATTTCTATTCACACATACACACACATACACACACCCACAGCAACATCATACGCCCGCCATGTCGCAAACACAAACCGTACGGGCCTCTGTGCTCCACGGCGCAAAGGACCTGCGAGTGGTAAGGCCCAGCCCCTCGTGCTCGTCTTGCTCTCTGCCTTTGCGCAGAGACAGACTTCAAAAAAAAAAAAAAGTGTCAGCAGAACTGACACACACGCCACAACAGGAAGAACGCACCCTGCCTGCCCTCGCGCCCTCCGACATCCTCGTGTCCGTCAAGTCCACCGGCCTCTGCGGCTCCGACCTGCACTACTTCTCGCACTTCCGCAACGGCGACATCCTCGTGCGCGAGCCGCTGACCCTTGGCCACGAGTCCGCCGGCATCGTCACCGCCGTCGGCCCCGCCGTCACCCACCTGCAGCCCGGCGACGCCGTCGCCCTCGAGGTCGGCCTGCCCTGCAACGAGTGCCACCTCTGCCGCGCCGGTCGCTACAACATCTGCCGCGCCATGCGCTTCCGCTCCAGCGCCAAGTCGCTGCCCCACGCCCAGGGCACCCTCCAGGACCTCATTGCCCACCCGGCGCATCTGGCACACAAGCTGCCGCAGGGTCTCTCGCTCGAGATGGGCGCTCTGGCGGAGCCGCTGTCGGTGGCCCTGCATGCGGGCGATCGCGCGGGCTTGCCGCCTGTTTTGTCTGCTGCCCAAACACAACAAGAGGCGGCGGGACCCACCGTGGTGGTGCTCGGCGCCGGCGCGGTCGGCTTGCTCTGCTGCGCGGTGGCCAAGGTGCGCGGAGCAGGCAAGGTGGTGGTGGCGGACATCAACGCGGACCGCGTGGCGTGGGCGCAGGAAAAGGGGTTTGCGGACACGGGCGTCGTGGTGCCGATGAAGCGGCCCGAGGGCATCGAGGCCAAGCTCGCGTTTGCACAGGAGGTCGCGGCGTTGCTGGGCGCGGCCAAGACCAAGGGCGGCGACGTGGTTGGCGATGTGGATGTGACGTTTGAGTGTACGGGAGTCGAGAGCTGTTTGCAGGCTGCGATATATGTGAGTTTTTTTTTTTTTTTGTTTGATGTTGTTATTGTCCTTCCCCGCCGTTTCTTGTCTTGATCGTTTTGAGGGTTGGTGGATTAGCACACACCGGAAAAAAAGAGGAAAAAAGAGAAGAAGAAAAAAAGGTGCTAACCTCTCGCAACCATTCACACCCCGCAGGCCACACAACCGGGCGGCCGCGTGCTCATCATCGGCATGGGCAATCCAATCCAGACGCTGCCCATCTCGGCCGCGTCGCTCAAGGAAGTCGACCTCGTGGGCGTCTTTCGCTACGCGCACACGTACCCGCGCGTCATTGAGCTGCTGGCCAGCGACAACCCGCATCTGCCGCCGGTGCGCGAGCTGATTACCCACCGCTATGAGTCGCTGGACAGTATTCCCGAGGCGTTTGCCATGGCGGGGCGGGTCAAGGACGACGACGACAAGTTGGTGCTCAAGGTTGTGGTGAATATGTGATGTGGCTGGGGGATCTTGGGGTCTTGGCGACGAGGGAAGACGGATGAGATGGGATCCCCTGATTGAGTGTTGAAGGTATATGTATATATATATATATGTGTGTGTGTGTGTGTGTGGATGATGAAGCGTATCAAGATGAAGCAGAGCAGAAAAGAAGCCGATGACAATTGTATTTGACCATGAGAGGACGACATCTTGTTATTGTTGGTTACTGTGTATGGTAGGTGGTGGTCTGGTCCATGTCGTAGAGTAGCCAACCGGAATCGATCGCAGCGCAGCAAAACACCAAAAAAACCACCAATTCTTTACACTGCTCACCAAAACATCATCCCAATGACCAAAAAGCCAGTCCACACAGTATCAACCCAATCTAGTCGTATCTTGTCTTGTCTTGTCTAGAGTCTTCTACATCTCCCGTCTCATATTGCTACACTACTTTGCTGTCCAACATTTGTCAAATACCACTCACTCACGACTTATCCGGGAACCCAAAGTCAATGCCAAAAGGCGGATACACAAACCGCTGCACTGTCCCTGTCCGCTCCAGCTCCTCGCCATACGCATTCAGCGCCTGGACGTCCTCGTCGTCGAGCGTGACGAGCTTCAGGTTCGCTTCGATGCGGGCTGGGGTGACGGACTTGGCGAGGACGGTGGTGCCGCGGGGGACTTTTCGATTGGGAGTGCAAGTTTGTTAGCGACATGGCCACCGGGTGATGGAAACGCAAGAAAAGAAAGAAGAACAAAAGAGAGGAAAAGAGGGGAAAAGAAGAAAAGAAAAGAAAGGAAAAAGGAAAAGAAAAAAGAAAAAGAGACCAAACTTACTATGCCAACTCAATAGCACCGCTGCCGGCTCAACACCGTGCTTCTCAGCCACTTTCACAATCTTGTCCTCCTTGAACAACGGCCCGCCCGTCGATCCCAGCGGGCTGTACGCCATGACATGGATCCCCTTCTCCTTGCAAACCGCCACAATCTCATTCTGCGGCAGCGCAGGATGGTTCTCAATCTGGTTCACCGCGGGGATCACGACGCCGTCCCCAAGCGCAAACAGGTCCTCCAAGTACCGCTTGCTGTAGTTGCTCACGCCAATCGCCCGCGTGCCCTTGGTGCTCTTTGCCGATTCTGTAATGTCGGTGGGGTTCGAGAGCAGGGCTTCCATCTGGCGCCACGTGTCGGACGCGTGACTGTACCCGGACCGGATGATGTCGCGCGTCACGCCGTCGGCGAGCTTGGGAAAGCGGTCGTCGTTGCCGGCCGGGTTCATGAGCAGCGGCCAGTGCACGAGGAGGAGGTCGACGTAGTCGAGTTGCAGGGCAGCGAGGGACTTGGCGAGGCCGAGCGCGACGCGCGTGTTGTATGTTGTCCTTTTTGGGGGGAGCGTCTGTTTAGCATATATTTTGGTCACTCGTAAGGTGGCAGAGAGAAGGGGAAAAGAGGAAGTAGGATAGTGAGAAGGGTCCGAAAAAGGAAAAAAGGAAAAGAAAAGAAAAAAGAAAAGAAAAAAAAGGGACAAGCAAAAAGACTCACCAAACCTTGGTCACGACAAACGCATCCTCTCGCTTCACCACGCCTTCGTCAAACGCCCGCTTGAGACCCTCGCCTACTTCGGCCTCGTTGCCGTAGCAGTACGCGCAGTCAATCAGCCGGTAGCCGGTCTTGAGCGCGTGGTAGACGCCTGCGGCTACTTCGCCGGGAGCAGCTTGCCATGTGCCTGTGTGGAGGAGGAGTCAAGTCAGATTCAGAGACTGGCTGGTTTGATGAGCTATGAAGAAGGGAAGGAGGAGGTGGAGGAGGAAATGGTAGTGATGGGAGATGGTCAGGAAGGACGACAAGAAACCAAATACAAAAGAATAGACATACCGTAGCCGACAGCGGGCATCTTCTGGCCCGTGTTGAGGGTGAAGCTCACATCAGCCATGGCGGTGTATTTTATTCTGTTTCTCGGCTTGCGTTCTTGGTGCAGGATCGTGTAGACAACGAGCGAATGGATGAATTCCTCGGAATAAAAAGTGTAATGCCGGTGTTGGTGTTGATGTTGTCGGTGTTGATGTTGGTGTTGCTGTTGATGTTGTCGTTGTGGGTGATACGTTTCCTGTTCCTTCGGTCTTCTTCGTCTGCCAACAGCTCTTATTCCAAAAGGAAAAAAGGACGAAGAGAAAAGACACGATGCAGTGGATGAAATAGTCCAATTACACACAATCACAAAGAGCACAACCTAAGCTTGTTCACCCCGGATAAATACTCCCCACAGGCAGGTCTCGGATATTCCTGCCCCTCTTTCTTGCCCTTGCCCCTGCCCCTCTCCTTCCCCTCAATACATCATCGTCTGCCCCGCCATCTGCCAAGGTTTTGTGGGACATACATCAGTCAGACTGGTATGTGTGGGGGTGGAGACTGCCCTGTCTTTCTTTCTTTTTCCTTCTTTTTTTCCGTTCTTTTTTGTGATGCTGTTTGTGCTCGAGCGGGAACAAAAGAAAAAAAAAGAGGAGTCAGTTAAGTTTGGGTTAGTTCGTTAGTGAGTGAGTGAGTGAGTGGGTGACTCTATCAGGGGACTGTTGACGCTTGTTTAGTCATGAGAAGAACAGGGGGGTGGGAGCCTTTGACAGGGCGCGTTTCGCCGATTACGCCTCTCCTTGCTGTGGCTGATGTCTCTGAACGTGCTTAGGTAACTTTTATCCACATGCAGCAACTAAAAGACGACGGACGACCTTGATATTGGATTGTATATAGTACACAGCTTGTACCACGAAGCAAAAAAAAGGAAGAAAAAAAGGAAGATATATCCCCAAGCGTGGTGTGTGGTATAGTATAGTATAGTAAACTCACGGCGATGCTGACACTTGTTACAATCGCAATTGCTTCTACTTGCTGCTTTCTGCTTGTATTCGCGTGACCTGTGATAGTCATTCAGTAACCACATGTTTCCTATACGAGCAATACTACCTGTTTACCCACTTACCAAGTTCTTCCCGGTGGTTATTTGAAGATACACACACACATATATATATATGTACAAAATACGTACTACCAGCAATATGAATACCTTCAATTATACGTCCGCAAGTAAATCACAATAACCCCCAATCAGACGACCCAAAGCAGATACAAGCAAGTTGTCAGCGGACAAGTCATCCCGCGTCCCATCTATAATCTATTAATTCTTTTCATAATCTCTCTCTCTCTATCTCTGTCTCTTTCGCAGCCTCCATGTCTTGAGCCTACTCTCTCTCTCCCTCTCTCTATCTCGGTCCGCTTCTCATCAAATAAAGATCTCATATTACATAACATATATACGCCCATTGAATGAATCCTCGTCCGCGTCCGCGTCCTCGTCCTCATCCTAATCGCGGTCTGTTCTTTTGTGATCATAAACTCAAGAAAGCGTCAGAGAATCTGGGCTTGCTGGCTGGCTGGCTGGCTCGGCTTCCGCTGGCTTTCTTTTCGTCTCCAAGACATGAATAAAGAGGCTGTGGTGGTGGTATTTTTTACAAAAAAAACAACAAAAGAAAACAAAGAACCAATATGTCGGTAGGAAAATCATAGGAATAAAACAAGTCAAGATGTTGTTGACACCGTTTTTAACCGGCAATTAGAACCCAGAGTCTGCAAGAGTCAAATTGTTAGCTGTATCGAACCACGAGTTTGCTACTTTGGAAAAGCAGAGATATAAAAAAAAACACCTACAGGAAGAAAATCATCATGACTCCAAACATCTTGGCGATCCTGTTTTCAAATTGTCAGCTTGATTGCAGCACTTGGAGAGCCTGTCACGAAGCACTTACAGCCATCTGTTTGAGGATACTCTGCCCCAGTACTTGAGCAGTTCCCTCTGCGCACCGCTCACATTATCCACCACATCCTCGGTATTGGCATCTATGCGCTCACTGGAAGGCCTGTCAGTGACTCGATCGCAAATAAAACCCGATACACCACAGACCACAATCCCACTTACATCATCTCGGTCTGTTCCGACACCATGGTGGCCAACTGCGAGAAGATACTGCCCAGCTCGCCAATCGTCCTCTCAATCGCCTCAATCGCCTCTCCTCTTTGTTGTATGTACGCATTCTGCGGCTGCGCCTCCTCCATCATCAACAGCTGCTGGTCGCCCATGACCGGGTTCAGCGACAGCGTATCACCACCAGGCGCAGGCGTCCCAGACTTGGGCGTGCCGTACAGCGGACTGGCCGACTGCTGCATCGGCATCTGCGCCGTTGTCGAGACAGAACTCAAGAAATTCTCTTGCCGCGACCGACTCGCCTGAATCGTCTTGGTCCGAAGTTCCAGCGTCTCGCGGAAGGAAGCCGAAACGTCTGTGAGTTTTCCTTGCAGCAGCAACACGACATTCTTGTTGTGCTCCGACTCTTGGGTTTTGCCGCCGCCCTGTTGTTGCGACGACTTGACGACTTCCTGCAGCCCTGCAATCTGCTGGTTCAGCGCCGAGAGATCCTGCTTGATGACAAAGGTGAGCTCGTTGATTTCGACGGGGTTGTCAAAGAGCGTTTTGCGACGGGCCAGTTGTGCCAGCTTCTCGAGCTTGCCCATGGTTGCCGAGATGCCGCGGCCAATGTCGGCAGCCTTGCGCGCAAAGTCGGAGCGCCGCGGTTGGCGGGCGCCACCGCCGTCGGCATCGGCGCGTTGTGCATCGGTGAGGAGAGAGCGGCGCTGGGAGCCGACTTTGGACTGGGCCTGTCGTCGTTGCGCTTGGGCTAATATGGACTTGAACTGTTTGGGTGAGAATTAGCAATGTTTGTAGATCATGCGAGGAATCGGCACCAGCGATTGTCGTACCTCCGAGGTTCGGTCTTGGATGTTGAGGACAGCCATTGTGGCGGCGGTGGTGGACGAGCGATGTGCGTAAAGCTAAAGCAGCGACAAGGGGCGAGTATATGAAGCGACCTGCGCAGCCCCTGCGGAATCCAGGTTGTCCTTTGGTGTGTCTGGACACGACGCAACGGCTCGCTTAATATCGAAGGATGGTTGGTTGGTCGTGGCGACAGCGGACGGTCCGTGTCCAAAAGACTTGTGTGCGATAAGAAAAACCGAGGCTCGTTAAGGAATGTCGTTGTCGGTGTGGTAGTCAAGTAAAGCGTATCTTGGGACAATAAGCTTGGTCGGGTCTGGCAGGATGAGGGCAAGGTGGCAGGTCGCAGCTGGTGGCCCGTGATCGCCAAGAGAAAAAGAAATGTTGGTCTTAGGAGCGGTTGAGGTCGAGGTGGCGGGCTGGATGCGGATGCGAGGGTTGGGTGATTGGGTGCGAAAGGATTCGTTCGTCTTTGTCTTATTCTCGTTATTCCATTACTGCAAACGAATACAATGGGGTGTCTTGTTGACTGCGGTATCGGCGTCTGGGTCGTGATGTTGCTGGTGGGTGTTGGTGGTCGTGTTGTGGAGGAAGAACAACAAGCAGGATTGCGGTTGGAATGAAGGGAGGAAGGGTGGGAGAGCAGAAAAAAAGGCCGACGGGCAACGTGGTGTCTGGGGCGCTGGCGGGCCAAGGATGTGCTTTGTGCTTCAGCCTGCCAGGAACACTTTAGCGTGCGTCGCAAGGGTGTCGGCCCCTGAAAGCCTTCCGTTCCCGATCCAGTTTCTGCTTGGGCCAGCGTGCTGCAGGGTGCTGGAGGCCACTATAATCTCAGTGGGTCATGCACCTGGGAACGTGGTATTGGAGGTACCAGTATGGCTTATTCCGCCTCGCGTTGATTGTTGCGATGCATCGATATCACATGCCTCCTTCAGCCACACGGCAATACATAACGTGTCCTCTTCACACACACACCGTTACTTTGACACCCAAATTGCTTATTAGCCAGCTTCATTGCGTCGGCAGCTCTTCCATCACTCTGAAGTCTCTTACAGTGCTCAACAACTACATCAACAATTTAGGTTATCAGTCCATTTGCCACTGGGCCTGGAACCACATCATGTCGATCCGCCATCAACCCTGCAGCCACGAGCCAGCAAGTTCTCCCGTGTTGTCCGGATTCTTTCAAGGTGGACAACAGACTACCTCGCAGCAATAAACACGGTATCTTCAATGAAGAGGTGGCGTCGAGACTGCACTTCCAAAGATATATCTCTGCTTATGCGTGCGGTCAATGAGAATTGCAAGACCGACGACTGTCAGTTTATAGTCCAGTGATAATTAGTAGACGCCACAACCCCTACTAGCACCGTAAATCTGCGGCTTCTTTCCCACTAGAACACAGAAACCCACAGGGCATGGATAGCCCCTGTAGGCTTGACTTACAGACGCAACATCTCCTTTCGATCTCCCAACACGACTCTATATTTTCCGGAAACATATCGACACTCACTTGCAGACAACTCAATGCGGACAATATTGGTAGCAAATCGCTTTTCCTAGCGCCACAACACAGGCATTTCCCGCGGGTGTTTCGCAGTCGGGGACAAGGGAAATCGTCAAAGTTTATGTCGAAACGCCGGCAGCCAACGTCCGCATGATCGGCATGCATTTCATTAGCACTAGAGCTGCCTTGATTTGGTCATTTCGGTCTGGCTGTGCTTTTTTCTTGGCGCTTGTCACTACCCTTTTGTGGTCCTCTTTCTTCTTTTTGCTGTTCTGCATCCTTTCATCCGCATCTGTTGATCCTCTCCAACAACATCAACTACAGTAGGGACTGCCTGTGGGCTCGAGCGGTTTCCAGTGTGTCCAGCCCACTAAACCCACTGTGACTGCCCAATACGACCGCCCCAGCCGCCCGTTGCTTGTCACTAAATATAGGTCTCCGTGGGCCTGCCCCTGGCACTGCCTGCGGTAACGGGGGCCAACTCCACTGAATTGGCGTGACCTGGAGGCGTTGTCGTCATCCCACTGGCCTGTCCTGTCTTTGCAATCCAAAATCCAAATCCAAATCCATCTCCACCCACACGAGGTGTTGTCCGCGGTGCGCTCTTTGGCTCTTTTTTTGGCTTTTTGTCGGTGGATATATTTTGGTTTGATCTGCCTGGCCGTTGCCGTCTATTCTGGCGTGGTTTAAGCACTTGCGTACCACGGATTCGGATAAGACCTACCGACTCGACTGAACCCGCTTCCTCCTCTTCCTCCTGAGGGTCTTCTTGCCATTGTCCTGCTTCTGCTTCTGCTTCTTCTGCAAATCCAGATCCAGATCCAGACCCAGACCCAGACCCAGATCCAGGTCTCAACACCCGTTGCGCAGGCTGGCCTGGCCCGCTACGAAGCGAACAAGCCCGACCTAAACACCCACAAGCACACACGCACACACATACACACGACTCGGTCCAAATCTTACCGCTCAAGATCCAGATTCTTGTCTGGCGCGTCTTTCCCACCATGGACGCCCGGTCGCCATCGTAAGTCCCCTCCAAACGCTGTCGTTACCGCTCCATGACAAGGTCGGAGAAAGCCTGGCGAAACTAACTGCCAGTCTGCTGCGCTCACACACTGTAGCACTCCCCTGAGCCCGTATACTCTCGCAAACGACCGCTACAAGACGAATCTGAACCGCAACAAGACGCGCAAGTGGGTCGAGGCCAAGAAGGTCGACTATGGCGGTGACGACTGGGGCGGTGACGACGACTTCTACGACGACGACGACGACGAGGGCGATGTGAATAACAGTCACAATAACAACAATGTGGCTGCTGCCAGTCCTGTCGAACAGTACCAGCCACCCGCGCCTCTGCAACCGGCCACGAGACCTGGCAGGCTAGCCAACCTGCGATCGATCGGACAAGATGCTGGCGCTGGCGATAACACAACGTCTCGGTCGGGGTCTGCGGGTTCAGCGCGCAGTCTGCGGCCGAGCGAGAGGCTGGCGTTGGAGAAGCAGCGACGAGGCCAGAGAAGCGTGACCAGTCCTCCCATTCTGCACCTTGAAACCGGACTTCAAGCGCCGCAGCAACCACCACCACCGCTGCAAGTACAGCAGCAACAGCAGCAACAGCAGCAACATGTCGAGTCGGCTCTGTCGACAGGGTCGCTGTCGGCCAATCCATCGCCGTTCCCCGAGAGATCGAGCAGCATGACGAGCCGCGAGAAGCCAGACTTGACGGTCGACGCGGCAGTCACGCAGCCGCTCAAGGCATCGTCGCAATCGCCGTCGCCAGCAAGCGGGTCGAGAAGTCAGTCGCCGACTCCACCGGTTGTGACGAGCTGGACGCCAGCCAAGGTGATGAGACCGTCCGATATATACAGGCGAGGAACTGCAGACGACGAACAAAGGCAGCAGGGCACGCCTTCTTCAGCAACGGGGCCGCGGCCAGGGCTGGTGTCGTGGGGGAGCAGCAGCGGCAGCACAGGCCCGACGCATCCCTTTGCTGCAGGCGGCACTGCTGCTTCTGCTGATGCCGCTGCTGCTGATCATGCTACTGGCCGCGACATTCTGGCAGCCCAACCCCAAATACATGACGCGCCTTCGCCAGCGGCCCAAAGACCTGCAGCTGAGACACTGCCCGCCGGCACCGAGACAGGACCAGACCCCCAGGCCTCGCTTTCTTCTCAACCACATCCCCTGCCAGAACCCTCGCTGCAGCCACCTTCACGACGCTTCTCTACCAGTCCTCAACTGCCCGAATTCCACAGCGTGTCCGACTTTGGCAACGACTTGTTTGGATCCGACGAGAACTTGGATCGCTCGCTTGCGTCGACCAGCCAGCCTGACGCACCCGCCTCGATGGCTCCCACACACCCTACCTCTACATCGCCTACGAGGCTCGTGCCCGGTCGGACTGTCGCCCAGCAGATCGCTGCACTCGAACAAAGGCAGCCCAAGCCGCTGCGCCCGTCAATACCTGGCGGATGGGTCAGCGAGACCACCACCGTACCCAGCGAGGGACCCACGCCGTTTGAAGAGCCAGGCAAATTCTCCGGGTCCGGGCTGAGTTTCAACTCAAGGGATGTGGCATCCATCACGGAGCGCTCAGAGGTTCTCTCCCTCAAACCCGCACCGCTACGAACACCCACGCCGCGCAGCGTTAGCCCAGTGAAGAGTGACAATGGTCGAGAGCCCAGCCGAGCCAGCGTCCCATCCTCGTCTCTGGACTACACCCCTGCGCCTCTTCGAGACTTTGGCAATCCACTAGCGAGCACTACGGCAACCGATGCAGCGAGGCATGGCAGCGGAAGCAGCAGCGCTGAACCTGCTGGTATCGAACCGCTGCAGCGCACTGAATCTCAAGTGACGCCCGTTGCACCAGCCCCTCTCCAACCACGCAAGGGATCCTCCGCCGAATTCCTGGCCGAGAACTTCAGGCCGCCTGTGATTCGCGCGGCCACCTCAGGCACCACAGGCACCATGGACAGCCCCTCGCCGCTCAAGGAGAGCGATATGCTCCGTGACGAGATTTTCCGGCGCCTGAGCCCCGTTCGCTCGAGCGACGCGCCTCTGGATACCGCAGGTAGGGATGAGAGCGCCACGCGGGAGAGCGCGTATTTGAGTGATGTCTATGGCGATTACTGGACTTCTGGGGAGGATTCGCCAGGCGATGAGAACGAGGACAAGCGGATTGGCGAGGAGCAGACCAGGCCATTGAGAGGTGTGGGCAGAGAGGATGTGGTGGAAGAATCTGCTGCCTTGGCAACGCCTACGCCCCCAGCCTCACAGTGGCCTTCTACAAGAGCAGTGGGATCTGCATCCGACGAGACGAAACCCGTAGTTCCGGCTAGCGAGCCTGAGCCTGAGCCAGAGTCGGATCGGATGAGAACTGAACCAGAGCCGCACCAGCAACAACAACAACAACAACAACAACAACAACAACAGCAGCAGCAGCAGCAACGATACTCTTGGGAAGCAGCAGCACCAATCGAGGCCGAAAAGTCGAGCAACTCTCCTGGTCCTGCAACACACGCACTCCCTACGCTCCCTCGTGATTCATCAACGAATCTACCTGGGGATCTTCCACAACTAAGCCCCATCAGCTCTGGGCCCATGTCACCGCTCATTTCTCTACCAATTTTGAATTTCAATGCGAACGAGTGGGACAGCAGCGCCAGGGAAGAATTAAATGTTCCAGAAAGAAAGCCATCTGGAGACGAAGGCCAAGGCCACGGCCTACCGATCGCAGTTGGACCTGAAGCAGGAACGACGTCCTCCCACTGGGATGCACCCAAGACACCCGGTCACGAAGAAGAGGAACAAGCAGCAGACGAGGCAGAAGACAGCAGAAATCGCGGAAGTCTGGTCTTTACCCCAGGCGAGGAGAAGCTCACCCTTCTCAGTTCCCCGTTCTCACCCATGTCCATGTCGACGAGTGCCGCAAGTGACCTGGACGGCGCACCACCCTCAGCTACGACAGCGACAGACAACCGCCAGCGACGAGACGACGGGGCCGCATCGCCGACTGCCTCTGACGCAGCACCGCCGACTGAGATCCCGCTCCCGCGTAGCCCGTCGCCGCCTTTACACGCCACTGCGGCGGGTGGCTTACCACCCACCTCTGCCCTTGACACGGAAAACAATACTAGCAACAAACGCACCTCCACGCAAGACCACATCATGGGCTTCAAGCAAATCATGGCACTCCCCACAAGTCCCGAGCGGGTATACAAGATGCTCGAGGCACGGGCCGAGTTCTCGGCCACGCCGTCTGGGTTGAATGAGTGGCTCGCTGCCATGATTGCACAGCCGGAACATGAGCTTGCTGCTGGCGGGTTCCGGTATCCGTCTATGGGTGTTGATGGGCCGTTGTTGATGCACACTGGTGGGAGCGGTGGTGGTGTGCATGGGAACAGAAGGAGATCTGGGACGTTGGATCTCGCTACTGCTGCTGCTGGTGGTGGTGTTGGTGGTACTGGAGGACAGCTTTCGCAGAGTGGGAGCTTGAATATGGGTGGTGCCGGAGGTGGTGGAGAGAAGATGGGCGGTGGTGGTGGCGGTGGGGCACTGGGATTAGGTGGAGGCGGAGGCAGTGTGCGGATTCCTGGTGCGAGTGCAGCGCAGTTGCAGTTGGGCAATTTGATGCATGGACAGGCTGGGACAAAGGGCAAGGAGTTGTTGCAGAGTGCCGGCAAGATGGGCAAGGGGCTGTTGAGCAAGGGGAAGAATAAGTTGAGGGAGCGGAAGGGGTAATGCTTGGTGGGTGAAGAGGGAAGTTTTGGTGAATGGCGGTAGGCTTGAGGGAGAATGAGAATCAGAATGAGAAATGGATGGGAGGGTTACTGAATTTATGGATACATACATGTATATATATATATATGTGTGTGTGTGTGTGTGTATACAGCATGGAAGATTGCAAGAGAAGATGGAATGGAGTGTAATGAGGTTTGGCTGGAAAAAAGGCTGATGAAGAATGGAAGGGAAGTATATACATGTGTGTCTCTCATTCTACCTTTCAATCCAAGCCCACCCAGTCTAGTTGGATTCAACGCAGAGTTCTTGTGGATTTGTGTATATACATATATATAGATACGAGAGAGTAACCATTTGTCCATGTCTCGGTATTCATGCTATGCACACTACGCACTAGAGTATTGATTGATGAATACTATTGCGTCGAAACGGGCTGCTTCTTTTTCTTGTCTTCAGATAGTCCAGACAGGCAGGCCAAATGTGTATGTGTATTGGGATATGATACTACAGTGTTGTACGTGAGTCAACTCGTTGTAGAGTCACCCTTTGTTGGTAGATGCTCCAAGTACTACGAGAGAGAGGGAGTCTGGTATCGGATCGGGGTGGATAGTGATGGGGTTGAAACCTGCAAGCACAAGCACAAGCACAACAGATAGATGTTCGAATACGACTCGGCTGTGCTTTGATGGATGATTACGATGCTGATTTGAGGAAACGAAGCCTAGTGGCAATGTCGAGCGGTAGGACATGAAGAAGAAAAGAAGAAACAAAGATTGAGTGCAGCTGCTGTGCTACGTTTTGTGGTTTTGTGGTTTGGGGGGTTTTTTTGGGGGGGGGGGCCTCCTCCAGTCTTGTTCTTGTTCTTCTTCTTGACAAGCTTCATCTCAGCGTTGCGAGAGGAGCAAAAGCTCGTCGTGTCAACTGCTCAGGGCCTTGTCAAGATATCCGAGTTGACACTGTGTACTACTGAGAATCTCCACAGTGCTGTCAAGGAGGAGGAAGAGGAGGTGAAGGAAGAATGGAGAGGGTCGCCAGTAAATTGGACTGGACTGGATTTGATTATTGTGTTGAATCCTTCTAGACCGGGCTGGTCTTGTTTTCTGCGAGGGAGAGTGGATTACGTACATGGCATAGGGCTGCAGGTGTGGGAAAGGATTTTGATTTGGGGTGGGACAGGGAGAGACAAGGCCAGGAGGAGAAGAAGAAGAAGAAAGAAGGAGGACGAGGACGAGGATGACAAGGAGCGAGCAGTGAGAGAGTGAACGGTTCGCCGTGCATTCAGCTGGGATCCCTACTGCTGAAGCGGTGCAAGGGTGTCTGTGTTGGGGGCGGGGGTTTAAAAACTGACTTACAGACTAGGCGGGGCAAGGCTGCAGCGGGAGTGCAGCAGCCAAACGCTGCTGTGCTCTCAGCGCACTCGCCCACTGGGCATTTCAGCATCTCAGCATCTCACCCACTGGGCATTTCAGCATTTCAGCATCTCACCCACTGGGCATTTCAGCATCTCAGCATCTCAGCAGGTCCCAGCAGGCCAAGCCAGCGCCTACGGCACAATCTGCAGTGCATGTTCAAACAGTCGCTTTTGTGGCTTTCCCCCTTCCCCTTCTGGTCTTGATCCGACCTCGACGGGTGTTTCCTCTTGCATCTCCTGGCATCGATCGCCCTGACACTTGATTTCGGAGAGCTTCGTTTTCCCCCAACCCACGACACGAAAAACCCAACAACAGCCAGCCAGCCAGCCAGCCAGCCACGAGAAAGCTCAAAAGGGACGCACAAGCACGACCCATGCAGTGAGCAGTGAGCCTCGAGTCTTCGCGTGTCCACCTCGAACAGGGCGTAACCTGGCCTCTCGCACGCCGTTCCCCAGACCTCACACACCTGCCGCGCCGTCGCGCTGCCCGCATGCCGCACGCGCGTGTGTGCGTCTTGATAAATGTGAAGGAGACCGAACAAGACAAAGGCGAAGTGGCAGAGAGAGATAAAGAGAGAGGAAAAGAGAGAGAGAGAGAGAGAGACACACACACACAGAGAGAGAGGCACTGCGAGTGGAGACGGCCAAGCAGCGGTTGCATTCGCGAGCCCGCCACGCCCCAAGTGCCGGGCCAATCCCTTTGCCCACCCTCGCGCACCTCCACCCAGCTGAACGACAGGCCCTGCTCTCCAAAGATTGCCTCGCATCCTTCTGCCTGCTGCTGCTGCTGCTGCTGCTGTCGCTGTCGCTGTGCTGCTGCCACTGCCACTGCCACTGCCACTGCCACTGCCTCTGTTCGGTTGCTGTGGCTGTTGTCGCTGTTATTGTTGGTGCCTTGCCACGCTCCATCCACCAGCCAAAGCAGTCAAGCGAATCGACCCAAAAGGCATCTCTTTCGTCGCTGGCCACTCTCGCCTAGAACGCGCGGGATTCTTGCCTTGGATCCACGGCCAAAAACAGCTCTTCTTCTCTTGGGTCTGTCGACTCGAGAGCCCTGCAGCGCACCAGCAGGCTGGCGTCGACCCGCTCGTGCAGCTCCCGGCCCTTGCAGCAACCTCGACGGACGACCTGCAGCCCAGCGACGAGGCGCGACACTCTAAAAATTCGCTGGCTCCCGCTCACCAGACAAGACACCACCCCTCGCTTTCTCTTGCTCAACGCACTCACTCACTCACTTGCTTGCCCTGCTTGTTCGTGTTGGCGGGTTTGGGCTGGCTTACGGCACCCACCTCCTCCTTGTCTCTGGTTGGGCCCCCGCGCTGCACTCTTTCTAGCCATCATCAGCCATTACTGTGGCCTGCCTTGGTTTATTATTCCCGCCGTCCATCTGCGTCCCACATGCCAACCTGGCCTCGCTGTGTTTCGACGACAGCCGCTTGGTTCAACCACTTTACCACAAGACAAACCGCCACCTGCCAGCGTTGCGCGTCCAGGTCCCGTGAACAATGTCCTCCTACTCCCAACCGCCGCAGCGACAGCCGTCCTTCATTGGTCTTCCTCCCATCAGCCCGGGTCCCGACTTTAGCTCCGCCCTGGGCGTTCCTGCCAACGACCTGGGCCTCGCCCTCGACCATCCCGCGCTGCGCTCAACCTCTCCGCCGCTCACTGTGCCGCGCCAAGTGCCATCACCACACCTACCGTCCCACACCAGCTCGCACGTCTCTTCCAGCTCACCGCTGCAGGCCAATAACCACAACAGCAGCGGCGGCAGTCTTGACCACCACCACCACCACCACCACCATCAACACCAATACCACCACGGCGATCCTTCCGCTGGCTTCTCGGGCTCTCAGTCGCCGCTCGCCATGAGCAATTACTCGACACAGCCGGCTTCCGCCTACGATTCATCACTGCCAGCTGCTTCGTCTGCCTCTGCTGGCCGCTACCCTCCGTCGCAATCGCCTCAGATACAGCAACAACAACAATTCACGGCCCAGCCCTATCAGAACGGCACCCAACAACCAAACAGCCTTGCTCAGCACGCCACCAAAGCCCAACAGGCCAGTGCAGGAGGACCACCACCCGGCATGCCGTCGCCCACGCTCATGTCAAATGGCACCTTTGTGCTGCCCCCTGGCTGGAAAATGGAGCAATCCCACCTGCAGGAGCCTCTGCAACCCAGACATCGCGCATCACCCAGCATCTCCTCGTTGCGACAACAGCAGGGAGATCCCTACTCCATCGACAAGGAAACCGGCGCCATCTCCACCCGCTCCGTCTCCCCACAGGCGCATTCGCCCGTCGACTCGCGCCGTCCCGACCACCGCGCTCCCTTGGCGTCCTCATCCAGGGCTGCCGCGCCCAGCCTGCCAAAAAACGGCTACGAGCCGCCGAACCCGCCTTTTGCGCAACAACACAACGGCGCCCCCGCTCTAAGTCGTGTCTCCACCAACAACAGTGCTGTCGAAGGCAAGCGCAACTCGGGCGTCTTTTCCAGTCTGCGCAGCCGAATCGCCAGCCACAACAGCAACAAGGACAAGTCACAAAATAGCAGCGTGAATGCAGACGGCGTCTCCGAAACGAGCGTGCAGATTGACGACCAGGGCCGCAAGGGGCTCTTTGGCGGCTTGCGCGCACCGGCCAGCGAAGGCCGAGTGAGCTACGATGCGCCTTCCTTTGCTGACCGCTCCGGATTCAGCCCGCCAGAAAAGAAGCGCGCCTTTTTTTCCCGTCCCAATGGCAGCAGCAACTTTTCTTCGCCTCCTCCCACCCAGACGGCATCTCGGCCTGCTACTTCGGAAAGCATGAACATGCAAGGCATTGGGCCGCCGCCCATTGTGGGCTTTGGACCGGGAGGGCCAGGCGGCAAGAGACGGTTTTCCAAGTTTACCGGTATTCTGGGCCGCGACAAGCCAGAAATGCAAGCGCAGCCGCAAGGACACAACTTTGCACAGGGGCCCATGGGCAGGCCCTCCTTGACGGGACAACGAACCTTTGCCGCCATGACGCCGCCGCCTGCGTCTGGTAGCGGTCTGGGATTTGACCCTCAGCTCGGCCCAGGTGGACGACCGAGGAGCGCAACAACAGAAAGCCGGCCTACAGTCTATAGGGATCAGGGGCGCAGCCCATCGGCGCTGGGATTTGTATCGCCTCCGCCAGCCATGGTGTCGGGCATGGACGAGGATCGCGGTCGCAAAGTATCGGCAGGAGCATTCATTTCCAACATTTTTGGACGGCGGTCCGAGTCGAGGACAAGAGAGCAGCAGGTGCAAGCATCTCCTCCGGGGCTGGGACAGCCGCAAGGAATGCAGCAACAAGGCCAGACGCCGCCGCGACCAGAACATCCGCGCAACTTCCCATCCTTTTTGGCACATTCACTAGGCATGCCAGGTCAGCCGCCACTGGGTACGGCTGGACAACCACCAGCCCTTCCACCACAGGGTCAATATACGGGTATGGCTCAGCAGGTTCAGCAGCAGCAGCAACAACAGCAACAGCAGCAACAACAACAACACCACATGGCCGCCCAACCTTCTCCCACTGGCGTTTCAATCAGACAAATAAGCCATCATCTCTCCAACAACGGCCCCTCTCCTGGAGTCTCGCCCATTACGCAGCCCGGCAGCCCGTTCACCTCGCAACCTCCTATGGGCGGTGGTGGTGGTGGTGGTGGTGGTGGTGGTGGTGTTGCGCTCCGACCAGACCTTGGCCAGCATGGCGTGCCACATTCACCGCCACTAAAGCAGACTCCATTGCGAGCATCGGTGCAAAGCCCCCAGTCGCCCATTGCCATGATTCAGACTGCTACTGCAGTGCCCATCCGCCAGGTCGAGAGATCACCAAGCTCGGACATCAACTCCTCTGGCTATTCTGGACCAAACTCTCCTGCAAGTGACGCAACGGGGCGTGGAAGATCGGCATCGGTTGTAAACCAAATCGATGTTGCCAGACGACCAGCGCTAGATGCGCACACCCGCAACCGATCCGCATCCCATGCAATCCCTCAGCAAATGCCTGGTCCTTCTCTTCCTCCTCCTCCTCCTCCTCAACAGCAGTATCCTGTGCACATTGCATCCCTGCAGGCGGCGGCGGCGCGCAAGCCCTCGAATCCCTCTCCTCCCAGCAGTACCCACCTGGGACCTCACGACGGATCTTCCATTGAGACGGAAAAGCAAGGAAGCATCAGCCGCAGTACACAAGACTCACCGCAGACAAGACGGGGCTCCCAGAACTTGTCTGCTCTTGTCGGTCAGAACTCAAACACTTCGCAGCTGACACCGTCCACTTCTCCCGCGCTTAGCCAAGAGCAGCCATCGATCGCGCCCAGCGTACCTCCAAAGGGCAACGACAGGCTCTCGGGTGAGTATCGTACGGCCCAGGAGGAGTACTCCAGCCAGGAACCGGCTCCGATGGCGCCTCAGCAGACGTCTGTCTACCGACCATCTGCACTGCCTTCTATGGCGCCCAGCTCGATACATCAGCAGCCTGCGCAGTCTCCCATCGCCTGGGGCGCCCAACAACCACAGCTGCCGATGCAGAATGGCTTTCTTCAGCAACGGCCGGCTCCAGAGCCTTTGCCGGATATGATGCAAGGCCGTCTCCAGCAACACAGGATGATGACGCCGCCACCGCAAAGCCAGGCCTCGGAAAAGGAAGGACCTTTTGCCAGAATGCTCAAGACGAGCAAGACCTTTGTGCAGGACATGGGCACAAGTGACAAGCCAAAGGCAGACAAGGAGAGCAGGAGCGCCAAGATCTTGGGTGCCTTTGGCAAGAAGTCCAAGCAGCCGCGAGATGTCGTGAGCCCTCCGCCTGGTCCGCCACCTGGTGGTCCTCGGTACATCGATCCTCTGCCTCCTACGCCGCCGACCATGTTTCAGCAGCAGCAGCAGCAGCAGCAACAACAACAACAACAACAACAACAACAGCAACAACAACAGCAGCAACAACAACAACAACAACAACAACAACAACAGCAACAGCAACTATCGCAAGAATACCTGCCATCTGTGCCCACGTCACCTCCTCAACAGATCGTGACGGATGGACTACAACAAATGCCATCGAAGGCGCAGCAGCTCCTTGGCCAGCCGCCAAACGCAATGTACCAAGCACTCCCAGGCCAGTCGCCACCAAAGCCCAAACCCAAGCACCAAAGGAGCGGCTCTCAGCCTTACTTGAACTATCAAGACGAGAGGGTACAGCACCAGCACCAGCACCAGCACCAGCAGTCATCTGAGAAAGCACCAGTTCCTCTCTCTCCTGATCAAATACAGGCTAGGCAGCCCATGCAGGCGTCTCAATTGCCGCAAAGTGCACAACCACAGCTTTCTCGAGCTCCACAGGCCATGCAGGGAGCTCAGCCGCCTGCTGGGCAGCCAGTTTTCAGAGCGAATGCTTCCAGCCACGGGCCGAGCGCGCTGCCACCATCGCAACAGCAGCCACCAACAGCAGCACAGGTGCAGCATCTGCAGCATATGCAGCCTTTGGGAAACAAGACGCAGATATCCGTATCGAGTCGCGCAAAGAATTTGAAGCAGCAGATTGCGCCTCCCATTGAGCCCCGTTATGATGAAGTGCCCATTCCGCAGGGCTACGCTGCTGTTTACCAAGGCCAGTCTGGTCTTGCTCTGCCATCTGCTCCAACGCCACAATCCCAGGTCCAGCCACCATACCCGAGTATGCCAGGTATGCCCTATCAAGCCCATCCACAGCAATGGAACAACATGCAAATGGGGCAGGGAATGATGCCAGCTCTCATGCCGCCTACTGGTGTGCCACCACACATGGTGCACGGCGGATATCAACAGTATCCGCCTTACCAGGGCACTACACCGCCCATGATGACATCTCCATACGCGCCGCCTCAGCAATACATGTCGGGACAACCGTCTATTACTCCACCGGCAGTGCAAGGGCACATGCTACCCCAGAGTGCGCAAGTGCCGTATCTGAGCCAGCTCCCCACGCAGCAAATGTGGCAGGTTGCTGCTCAGAATGCTGGGCCTGGTCAAGTGCAGCAGCAGTCTTCCATCCCTCAGCAGACAATTATGTCTCCAGACGGAGTCACACCTCAGCAGTCTACCTCTTTTTCTACAGGACAAGGTCAAGTCGCGATGGATATTCCACCATCTCAGCAACAATTCACTGTAGTCTCAGACGACGCGGCTATTTCGCCACGTCAAGTCAACAATGACCAACAACAACAACAACATCATCATCATCATCATCAGCTTCACCAACCGACGCCTGTCAATCCTCAGCATACCGCAGTGCCCCAACAGGCAGCACCGCAGAGCGCATTCACTGTCCAAAGCACGCCCGAGCATAGTCAGCTCGCCCCTCCCTTGGCACCTGGTGGCGATCTTGTGCCCCAGCGGCAGATTAGTGCAGCTAGCCAAGTGTCTTCCTTGACTACTGAGGCAGCGACCAGCAAGGGCTCGCCTGATGCGCAAAAGGCCCAAGTCGACCAGTCAGTCTTTGCGCCAATTCCCCAGCCAAAAACGCCCCGGCCAGAAGAACAGCAGCAGCAGCACAGCCAGCAGCAGCAGCGGCAAGAAGAGGAGAAGGAACCACAGCAATACCCACCCGAGAGTCCGATAATCCACAGAATCACTCTCAAAGACGAGCCAATGCCCAAGGTCGACACGCCAGTCACGGCCACAACAGGTGACAATGACGATGACATTTACGGCGCAACACCTCGTCAAACGCCGGCATTCCAATCTCCACAGCAGCAGCAGCAGCAGCAGAATGTCGAGCATGTCATGGTCTCGGGCCCATCGCAAGAGTCTCGTTCGGAGGAGGAGCCAGACTCCAAATTCGCCGGCATGCCCTCCACCGCCACCAGGACAGCCGAGACAAAGCCCGACCTCCGCGTGATCCCACCATCTCAACAGCAGAGCTTCTCCATCGAGCCGCCGCCAGTCTTTATCGAGCAAGCCACCGCAACGCCCAAATCCGCCGAGCCTTCCATGTCCCCTGGCGCCATTGCACGTCTGAAATCGACCCACCTCGACGACGACGAGCCGCCGTCACCTACAGAGTCGGAACTCCACCAGACCACAGGCGGCGACGCTGCTGGCAAGAAGGGTGAGGGCGGTGCAGATGAGTCTGCGGCTTCCCTGCTGCACGGCAAGCCGGTACAAAGCTCGGCGGAGATTTTCGAAGAGCATAAGCGCAGGCAGCTGGTGCGGGACATGGAGGAGAAGATTGCGATTATGCCGACGGATGCGGATCAAGACGGGTTGGAGCTGGCGCCGCCGTCGCGGCGTAACGAGGAGATTCCTGTGATGAGTGCGACGAGTTATCCTGGACAAGAGTGGAATCCGTACGGGGACGGGTTTGAAGATGATGAGGAGTGAAGTATGGGGGTGGCGTGTCAAGAAGGGGGTCGTGGTGGTCTTTTTGGCAAGAGATGTTTTAACGTAATGGGATATCACATGTTGAGACGTTGGGATGTTGGGATGTTCGCCTTTGAATCAACGGGGGTGCAGGATGATGAGACGACGACGACATCTTGAGAAAGAAAGACGAAGGAAACCGAATGAATGCGTGGATTGGATTTTGACATGGTGATGAATTCGTCGAGTCGTATTTGTTTTACTTGTCGATATAGATACTTGTTAGTTTTTTGGATAGTAACTTTTGAGGTTGAGTGGCGATTATTCTGTTTCGCGGGCCGAAAGAAAGAACAAACAGATAGACAAGTAATAGAATTAACACACATGTATACCTGGGCATATACCGATTCGTGAAGTGAATACTACTGCAAGTGGATGTATGATTTGTATTCTGGAGCAGCAGTGGGGGAGTGCACGGTAGGAATAACAGATAATTCGGGTCGGGTAAAAAGAAGGGTGCAACACAGTAGTTGGCTACCGCAGCCGGGCTGGTTAAGGGTATTCGGACAAGATATGCCGAACTTATTGGTTGGCTGGTCGGCTGGTCGGTGTGTGGTGGGTTCGAAGGAAGTGGTTTTGGTTGATGGCGGCGGCGGCTAAATGGAGGGGATAAATGCAAGCCATGCAACATGGAAACGGGGAAGAGACATTAGGGCTGGGAATTAGGGAATGTGACCAGTGGATAGAAGCGAGGAGATTGATGTAGTAAAAGGAGACTGAAAGTGGGAATTGCGAGATTGTTATAATAACGACGACGACGACCATTATCAATGTCAATATCAACACCATTATCATCACCATCAACAGCAACAACAGCAACAACAACAACAGCAACAACAACAACATCATCAACAATAACAACATCATCATCATCATCAACAACAACATCATCAACAACATCAACAACAACATCCAAACAATGCCGCCGCTCATCACAAACATCTACACCGCCGACCCCTCGGCGCACGTCTTCAACGGCAAGCTCTACATCTACCCTTCGCACGACCGCGAGACAGACATTGCCTTCAATGACAATGGCGACCAGTACGACATGATCGACTACCATGTCTTTAGCCTGGACTGTCTGCCCCAACAGCCACCATCATTGGATAATGACGACGACGCAACGGCAAGCCGCGACGGCTCCCTCGTCGCTCCCGTGACAGACCACGGCCCGGCGCTGACTCTGTCCGCCGTCCCCTGGGCTTCCAAGCAACTGTGGGCGCCCGACGCTGCCTACTGCGCCGCAACGGGGGACTACCTGCTCTACTTCCCGGCGCGGGACCACGACGGCGTCTTCCGCATCGGCGTGGCCGTGTCTTCGTCTGGACGGCCCGAGGGCCCGTTTGTGGCGCAGGAGACGTGGCTGGCGGGGACGTACAGCATCGACCCTGCGGTGCTGGTCGATGATCTGGATGAGGACGGCCAGGAGCTGGCGCAAGGCAGCGGCAAGGGCGCGGCGGCGTACATCTACTTTGGCGGGCTATGGGGTGGCCAGCTGCAGTGCTATGGACACGTGCCATTGAGCAACGACAATGATAACGACGATGGTAGCAACGACGACGACAACAACAACAACAACAACAACAAACCATCCTCATCGCCACACACACCACCCTTCAATCCCGCGCTGCTCGGGCCCCACGAGCCCACCGGCAGCGGCGGCGGCGTCTTCACACGCGCTCTCGGCCCGCGCGTGGCCCGGCTTTCGTCGACAGACTACAGGTCGCTTGCGACGTCGGCACGGGAAATCACCATTCTCGATCCCTCAAGCAACACACCCATAGCCGCAGACGACCACGACCGGCGCTTCTTTGAAGCAGCGTGGTGCCACAAGCGCCAAGGCCGGTATTACCTGAGCTGGAGCACAGGAGACACGCACCTCCTGGTGTACGCGACGGCGCACTCGCCCTGGGGCCCGTTTGTGTTTGCGGGCCAGGTGCTGGGTCCTGTGCTGGGGTGGACGACGCATCATAGCATCGTGAGGTGGGACGGACCTGCTGGTGCTGGTGCTGGTGGAGCAGAGGATGAGGCAAAAGAGGAAAGATGGTGGCTGTTTTACCATGATTGTGAGCTGAGTGGCGGAGTTGATCATTTAAGGAGTGTCAAGGTGAGGGAGATTTGGTACGATGAGGACGGGAGGATCGTGGGTGAGAAGCCTGAGCGGAAGTGAGAAGCGCTGATGTGCTGCTCGGGTTCATGCAATGAATGAGGACAATTAAGGAATTGGTCTTGGGATATGAGTAAGTTGAGAAGCAATACGCAAAGAGTGTAAGAAGTGTTGATGTTTTCCATGATTGGGTTGAGAAATGACAAGCAAAGTAAGTATATATATATGTACAAGTGTATCAACAAATATATATACAAGTGTACATAGAAATGTATCTACAAGTATATACAAATACATGTGCAAGTATATGTACAAAACCATGGACAAATGTATATATACATGAATATATGCTATACTTGGCAATGTGACTGGAAAACCGACTTATTCAATAGTGTTCACTACAGATCTCTGCAATGACTTGTAATATATGCGCAGGTACCTTTATGTATTTATTTCGTGTTTCGAACGGCTGTAATACCTTTATAGTCCTAGGAACAACGGAATCATCATCAAATAGTCAAAAGACCAATATAAACTCAAGAGATATTATCTATACATATAAAAGAGGAAAAAGCCTTTCTTGAAATACGCGTTTAAAAGAAAGGCTACAAAAACCCCTTTATCTGGCTTATAAAAAGACTTAAGGGTTAGGGTCAATGGCTATTATCACAGTATTCCATTCATAACAGCCATGCCAAAGCCATCTCACCCCCATTCTTGTACTACATAGTACTTGAGTACGTCAGCGGTACCTTTTTACACTTGGATGGTGGACATCGGCATCTTCCAGCATGCTTCCTTCCACAGCCAGCCCCTACTCGACCATGTCCAGCTAGATCGACCAGGTCCAGAAGCAAGTGCTACCCCGCTCTGAGCATTTGTACCACAGCCTTGTTTGGTCTTTGTATATATACATATACGTGTGTGTGTATATCTCTCTTCCCATTCCCTCGTTATCCAGCTCACCAGGTCGAGAGCCACTACCAACACCCCGTCAGCACAACCGCACACCTCATTCATCTGCGACACATTACCAACAACAATGGACCAGGACCATTCACGGGCTGGTGCTTCGCTTGCAACAATAGAAGCATCACCAGCAGAAGCATCGCGTCAACAAAGACACAGAACGACTTCCACATCTACGCACCAGAAGAAGTTGTTGGCCTTCCTGGAATGCCATGGGCCAGCAACTCTTTGCGCCATGTGCGAGGCCATTCCCATGGAGTTCTTCTTCCATACCAGCAGCGGTGCTAAGAACGATCGCAATGGCGACGAGAATAACGACGAGACTACTGAGGAGCCAACCGAGTATCTTCACTACCAAGGCGCGGGCGCCTTACGTCAAATGTTGGCATCTGCTGCTGCCGGCTGCCAGCTGTGCTACATGATCAGTAATTCAATATCGAGACCCCCATTACAAACTTCCACTGCCAGTAATATTGAACCAAAACTTGCTCTATATTGCCACCGTCCTTGCCGTGGTCTCAGCAAGTTGAGTATTCGCTTCTGGGAGAGGACATTTGTCTTATATGGAAATATCGGCGTGCGGCTCATATCGCTCCCACTCAACGAGAATCAAGTGAATAATGACGGTGACGAGGGTGACGTGGTCGAGCCATGCCCTTCTCCCGCAGGGGTGCAAAGCATTGACGATCTTCCCCTTCTTCTCACCGAAACAGAGGCGGATTCTCCAGCAAATAGGGCCCTTGTGGCAGAGTGGCTAGACACGTGCTGGAAGACGCACCCTCAGTGTCGAGAGAACGAGAAAGACTATGCCCTCCCGAAGCGCTTGCTGTACGTTGGCAAAGGTCCAGGCCGGGTCCAGCTACGTTTAGCCTCCTACCTCACCAGCAATGTCAAAGATAGAATAAAGTACGCAGCATTGAGCCACTGCTGGGGCGCAGAGGATACAGTGCTAAAGACCTGCAAAGCCAACCTCGACAACCACTTGGCAGGCTTCTCGGACGCGCTGCTCCCGCCCACCTTTCTTGATGCTGTCGTCATGACGCGCGAGCTTGGTCTGCGATACCTTTGGATTGACTCGCTGTGCATTGTTCAGGATGACAGTGCTGATTTCGAGCAAGAGTGTGCACGCATGAACATCGTGTATAAAAACGCAGTCATCACGTTCAGCGCATCAGATGCCCACGACTGCATTGAAGGGCTCTTTGCTCCGCGAACGCTGCAACTGGTGCCACTGGTGTGGAGTCTCGCAGACGACGATTCCCAACGCCGTCTGGTGGCTTTCGTCTATCCACCACCGCCTGAGCCCTGGTCGCTTGGAATACAAGGCCCCCTGCAAAAACGGGCATGGGTGCTGCAGGAACGAGAGTTCTCACCACGCATTGTTCATTACACGAAGCGGTGTCTCATGTGGGAATGCAGATTGACGGTGGCTTCGGAATACAAGACTCGTCAGGAACAAAAGGATGCATCCAACACGCGACATTATAAGTCCCTGCGCAATGTGAGACTTTTAGACACAAGCATACGACCTTCACAGCCACAACAAAGCCTTTCCGAAGAACTGCAAACGTATAAAGAGAAGTACAACTGGTATCAGATGATAGAACAGTACTCGGATCGAGAATTGACTGTGCCTGAGGATCGATTGCCTGCCATAGCCGGACTTGCGGCAGAGTGGCAGCAAAGGAACCCCGGAGAAGAATATCTGGCAGGCTTGTGGAAAAGCGACATTATCCATGGGCTGTTATGGCTGACCATGGGTAGTGCGCACAAAGGTGTCAACACTGCCAAGACAGTCGACTCGTGGCCGCCACCCAGCAAATACAAGGGTGTTCCCTCTTGGTCCTGGGCATCGTACGATGGCCAAGTTTATTTCTTTGGACAAAGACATGTGGGCAGTGACGACAACTCGGATGAGCCCGAGAACATGTTTGATGAAAGACCGGTACAGCTCGAGACTGTATCTACTACGGTCATTGGGAACAACCCGTTCGGCCGCGTGAGCAGTGGCGAAATAACTATTTCAGGGTGGACGATGATTGAAACCGTCTTCGATGTTCATAGTCCACTGTCAGAGAACGATTTCGGCAGGCAATTTTTTATACCCACGCAACAAAAAGGACACACATGTATTGTGAGTTTGGATTACGCTCACCCTTGCCTCCCGGAACGGAATGTCTACTTTTGCAGCTTCAAGTTGACGTCAGCCGGTCCTCACGGCATAATGTCTATGGAATTGTCTTGTTGCAGCAAGCTGCGGCCAGTCTATCTGCCGAATCAGGCAGACAGCTGTACAGGCGCATTGGGTATTTCTATCGGTGTTGGACTCACCATGGGCGGCGACCTAGAATGGAATGGAAGACGGTTACTATTATCTAATAAGTCTTGCATATTGCACATTTATTCCATTGCGGTGCCTGCACCGTTCAATAGTCTTGTATGCCAGTCTGGCCCAGCAGCACACGCTCTCGCTTCGGTTTTTGTGACTGGCCGGCTCCGCCTGCGTGTTTATCTGGCTCGTCTTCTTCGCTGTCGTCTGCCCACTCGGGCTCTTGCTCGTCAAAGTAAGCCTCTTCGCGGTCCCTGTCGGCCGTAGCGTCCAGGTCCTCGTTTTGGTCGACCTGACAGTAGTCAAAATCCTCATCACTGCCCGTGACAAACCTTTCTCGCAGGAACTTGTGCCAGGCAGCGTGACCCTGTTCCTTGGTCATTGGCTTGTCATCGGCAAGAGCAGCATCAATGTCAAAGTTTGGAGCTGCTGGTGCTGGTGCTGGGTTTGCTGAGCCTAGTTTCTGTGTCGGCAAAGATGAGCATGACAAGGTCGAGGGCACTGGAACAGACGGTCTGTCGCCGGAATGAGCAGCAGCAACCCTCTCGAGACGGTCTTCACCGCGCATCAGCGACGACTCGAGGGTTTTGCCCCAGCCCTTGGCGCGGCCCTCGGCCTCACGCTCAGCCGTGGTTTGAAAGTGGCGGACGAGCTTGTCGTACAAGTCAGGATCTGGGATGGATCTTGTCAGAAACTAAGGACGAAATCAAACGAGGGGTGCGGAGCAGAACTGCACTCACCTGCCAACTCGTGTTCCGGCGATGAGAAATAGCTGGGGTTCTGGTCGAGGTATTCTCGCCGGCGGTTTTGCACCTGGATCTTTGCCGCGCGGGAAGGTGATCTGGGCGGTCGAGGACGAGGCTGAGAGAACGTACTCGTTTCCATCTTGGGTTGCTGTCTGGATATCGGGTGTCCCTTTGCTCGTTTTGGCTTTGGATACGAGTTACTACAGTTGCTGAGAGGATCGAGCAGTCTTTCTACTGTTCCAGATCTCGCAAATGTTCCGCAAAAGCTTTGGGAGTCGACAGCCAAGATAGCTGGGCCAGTTGTACAGGATTGAGGATGAGAAGAAAAGCGTGGGTGTGAGAGCGCGGGTTGAAGGAAGAAAAAGGGTTGCGATGTGAGGTTGAAGTTGAGGTTATCGACGTCTAACGATTTTGCCGCTTACCCGGACAGGAAAGTACGCTACGAACTCTTGGCCTGGCGCTCTGATAGGCTTATTAGGTGCAACCCACTGTAGCTGTGAAGAACATTACATTATAGTGGAAAGGTTTAGGGCTGAGATAAGCATCGGAGCCAGTGGGCTTAGTGGCTTCCAGTTTGACAGCTACAGTGACGTGGTGGTGGATCACTTGGCTGCTACGGCCCGACCCGGGAAACGCACAGAGTGGGACAGGCCCTGGACAGGTTGCTGGCCAGGGCCTGCTCAACTGTCAGAGTATCTATCTCCTGGACAACCGCTGTACCAGCAGCTGGTCTCGAAAAGTGTTTGCGCACGGTTTATATATCAATCATGCTTCCGATGGATTGCATTCCTCTGCAAGGGAGGGAGCTTCATTCACGCGCTTTGACACCAACCTCTCCTCATGGCCTGTCCAGCACGGAGCGTTTGTTGGACAGCATGAATCGCAAACAGAAGGCTGTGGATTAAACCATAGCGACCCTCGTTTGTCGTTGAACAAAACGGAAGCCCCACGCAGCAACGTTTCGTTCGAGGTTGGTTCCGTTTGATATTTCCTCCCTGGTTTATGCTCTTGTGAGTTTCAAAAGCTTCTTCAGGAGTATAGCAAGTGGGTTTTGGGGATTCTAGAGACCCTGTTGTTTATTTACTTAGTGGTCACTCTACGTGAACCTCACCTCGCTTGCCTTTTATCACTTCACCCTAGCCTATCTTGAGCCTCAACCTGGCTACGATCAAAGATATACATCTCATCAGTTAATTATTCCAGCCCACAATTCCGTCCAGAATAGATATATCAGCTTGGAAGATGAGTGGTAGGTCAAAGCACTGTTGCTTGAGTCTTTGTCCCTCTGCTAATGCAAATGCCATCCTCCTTCAGACTCGCCACAGCCACAGGATATAGAAACAAATAATTGCAAGAGGAACAAGAAGAAGAAGAACAAGAAGGCGGCCAAGATTCCAGAACCAGCACACAGCCCTGAGAATGGAACAGCTGTCATTCAAGCTGTGAAGGGGAGCCCTCAGAAGTGTCTAGCCTCAACAAATAAGACCAAAGATGGCACTACAAATCCCAAGTCGAAGTCCAACAATAGCGCCGAGAGCGCCAAGAGCGCCGCGAGTGTCAAAAAAACTACCACCACCAATAAAAACACACAGCTGAAGCAGAACAATGACAAGATGAAGAGCATCACTAGGAGGCAACCAGTTGCTGTGACCAATAACAGTATGAAAGATTTAGCCCAGCCACTCACCAAAGGTTGTGCTAATAGCATCCTCGAGGGAGACGCCATCGTCGACAATCTTACCATGCAGAATGACCACCACACAATCGAAACGGCCACAGATGACACTACGCAAGGTAGTTCCAGCACAAAACAGCTCACTCCTGCAGGCGATACTGCGAAGAGCACCAAGAAACCGCCCAAGAAGTCCAGCACAAACACACCGCCGTCTTCCACTTCCTTTCCCTCTTCCAGCTATAACAACGGTGACAACAACAACAAAAACAACAGAAGCAGCATTTTGGAACATGCTACCAGATCCGCGTCTGAAACCAGCCTCTTCAAGATGCCCACAATTGGCTCTGGGAATGACAAAACTCCAGTGAATGGAATCACAAACGGCTCTGGCGGCGCCCACCTCGTCAATCCCCAAGAAGTCCTCCTTCGCCGCCGCGCCTTGCTCGAGAGATCTCACACCTTCAGGCAGGATGCCATCCACGAGATTCAAACAGCTCCTATCTTCACAGAAACCATTCGTGCCGCTGCCACTGCGGCTGGAAGCGCGCTCTTCTCCCAGTTCGGCCTGCTGGGCGGCAATGCCCACCACGCAAACCAGCCCGAGGAAATGTACTACTACAATGTGACGGCGCCCTCCAGCACATTCATCTGCGGCTCACAGGGCTCTGGAAAGAGCCACACCCTCTCGTGCCTGTTGGAAAACTGCCTCTTCAAGACCGACGCCAACGAGCTGCCCAGGCCTCTCACCGCTATTGTCTTTCACTACGATACTTTCACCTCGGACGACAAGGGCTCGCCCTCGGAAGCAGCTTTTCTGGCTAGCAATCCAGGCATCAGCGTCCGCGTCCTTTGTGCACCTACAAATATCAGCACCATGCGGCGCACCTACGCCAACATGAACGTGACCGTCGAGCCTCTGCGCATCCGCGAGCGCGACCTCAATACCAAGCGCATGGTCGACCTCATGGCCGTCAAAGTCGGCGGCTCCATGCCGCTGTACATGCACGTCGTCAACCGCATCCTGCGCGACCTGCGCATCGAGCAGCAGGCCAAGTCCCACGATGTGCAGTTCTTCAAGTACCAAACCTTCAAGGAGCGGCTCAACGCAGAGGATCTCACAGATCAGCAGCGCACGCCGCTCGACCAGCGTCTCGACACACTCGAGTCCTTCATGGCGAGTCAACTGCAGCCGGGCAGTGACTGGACCGCGCGACCAGGCCAATTGACAATTGTGGATTTGTCTTGTCCCTGTGTCACTGCCGAGACTGCCTGTCAGCTGTTTAATATCTGTCTATCTCTGTTTATTGAGCAGGACAAGGAGATTGGCCGGGTGGTGGCGCTAGATGAAGCGCACAAGTATATGAACGAGAGCAGCGAGTCGTCGGCCCTAACGGAGAGTCTGCTGGCGACAATTCGTCTCCAGCGCCATCTCGCTGCGCGCATCATCATTTCTACGCAGGAGCCTACCATCTCGCCAAAGTTACTGGACTTGTGCTCCGTCACAGTCGTGCACCGGTTCACGTCGCCTGCGTGGCTGCGGGCCTTGCAAAAGCATCTTGCGGGTGTTTCTAAGCTGGACGGCTTTTCGGTTGTTACTGGCGGTGGTGATGGTGGTTCTGATGGAGATGAACTACACAATACTGCTGCCGTTGGCAAAGCTGGACAAGGCGAGGACCTGTTTGCGGAGATTGTCAAGCTGCGCGTGGGCGAGGCGTTCCTATTCGCGCCGAGCGCTATCATTAGGCCGGTTGGGACGGACACGGTTGAGAAGTTGAGCCACGGCGTGCTCAAGGTTCGTGTTCGGCAGCGTGTCACTGCTGACGGCGGTCGCAGCATTATGGCGAGTTGAGGCAGACGAGGTCGACGAAGTTTCTGGCTCTGCTCGTCAAGGCTTGACTAGATTCTGTTCTTTGCAAGCCTGATGTGCTTTTAATCAGGTGGTCCATCCATACGAATATTGTTCGTTGTTTAACTTCCATGGACAAGTTTGTAAGTCATTAAAAACTTACTTGGAGGTTCAAGCTATGGGAGTATCTATTTTCTTTGTGTCTAATTGATAGTGGTACAAATTGTACGTGCTCGACTTCACATTGAGTATAATAATTCGAAGAACTCGAAACTCGTTTGCATCTGCCTGAGATCTCATCGACTTCTACGATTGTTCTCCTGCGGGATGAGGTTAAATAAGGCACATTTATAAGTGATACCATTTTTCCTTGGAGAGCAATTTGATCACAAGCCGAGAATAGAAACCTGACTTCGTTTGGAAAGTAGCTGATGTTGAACTTTGAAGACTGTACGAGACGTCTTAGTGCGTTGCTCCCTGGCTCGCATCAATTGGATGTATCCGTATTACACTTCACAGAAGCATAGTTGACCACACAGGTGGGAGAAGAACTCATTACCACCTTTCCGTCGTAATCAAACACCACTCGCAAACTCGAACCAACACCTCAAAATACATAGACCTGACGTTTCTCAGCCTCAAGCTGCAGCCACAGCGTCCTTGGCCTGCTCTTGAGCAAGGACGTTTGAGATCTGGCCCTCTACTTCACCGTTCTGTGCCTTCTTCTCCTCAGCCTGTTCCGGTTGAGGCTCGTCATTTCTTAGTTTCTCTAGAATGGGCTTTGCCTCCTGTTGCGTTGCTGTGCTTTGATCCGGCTGGTCTGGGATGTCGTTGTTGCCGTCGCCATCCGCTTGAGGTTGTACTTGGGCCTCTTCGGTTGCAGGAGCTGCAGTCTCAGTCTGTTGCTGAGAAGCCTCGGCTTCTTTCTTTGCCTTTTCAGCTGCTTCTTTGGCCAGCATCTCCATGCGGAACTTCACCAGGCTTTGGAGCACCTATTTTTGACATTATGTGCGGTTAGCAAGTAGTCACTCGTGTAAACCTCAGAGAATCACTAGAGCGTGGGCTACAAGTACAGACATCAAGAGAGATTGAAAACTCAAGAGACAAGAGAGTCAAACGAGACCACAAAAAAAAAAAAAAAAAAAAAAAAAAAAAAAAAAAAAAAAAAAAAAAAAAAAAAAGGAAAAAAGAAAAAGAAAAGAAAAGGTCAACTCACAACATCCTCCGACAATGGCCCGGCCATCTCGTTCGCCAACCGCGCAAACGCTTCATTGACTTCCCAGAACCGTCCCTGTCTCGTATAGACGACCTGAGCATGTCTCTTCTCGTCCGTCATGAGCACGGCCACACTCCGCGCCACCACCTCGGCGTCCTGCAGCACGTCTGTGTACCCGCACGCCGCGAGGGCTTGCTCGTTGACCATTCCGGATCTTGTCCATGAGGGCGCGATGCAGTTGATGCGTATGTTGACACCACCACCGGGGGTGCTGGTCTTGGTCTGGAAGTTCTCCTGCAGCGGAATGGCGAGGCCGCGCATGAAGCCTAGTACGCCGTGCTTGGTGGTGCAGTAGTCGATGTTGCGGAAAGGGAGGAAGCTCGTTGCTGAGGTGGCGAGGACGATGGAGCCGGAGAAGGTTGGGACGGGTGGCTCTGCTGACTCTGTGGTGGCGGTCTCCGTCTGGACGTCTGTGGTTGCTGCTGGTGTCTCCATCTCCTCCGGTTTTGATTCTTCGTTTGTTGGATGCGCTCCCGTCGCCGGCTGCTGCTGCTGCTGCTGCTGCTTGGCCAGCTGCTGACGAAAGTGATAGAGTCCCAGATATGCAGTGTTGATACAGCCTCTCAGATTGATATCATATGTCGTCGTCGCAGGCTCAAGCAGTTCCCCCGTTTCGGCATCGAATTCCTCTTCGAGGTATCGTGCGCGCATGCCGCCGATGCCAGCGCCTGCAAAGACATGGTCAATGTGGCCGTGCTGGGTGATTGCTTCGGCAAAGAGAGTGCGCAGGGAGGCCCAGTTGCTGACGTCTGTGGGGATGAAGGAAAGTTGCTTGCTGATGCTGGTGCTGGTGCTGGTGCTGGTGCCGGTGCCGGTGCCGGTATTGGATCCTTCGGTGTCAGTGAGCGCGTCTGACTTGGCGGGAGTGTTATCAGTCGGAATTGCGCTCTGGCTGGTGTCAATTGGTTTGGGATCGTCCTTGGCCTCTTCGCCTTCATTGATCGTCTCAGGCGCGTTGTCTGTATCGGCACTGGCAGTGCTGAGGCCGTACTGGGTCCTGAGGTCTTCAGGTGGTGGATTTCGGTCTCCGATGACGACTGAAGCGCCGAGATCGAGGAGAAGGACCGTTGTTGCGAGGCCAATGCCCGAGGATCCACCTGATGATGGGTTTAGTGAGAATCAACCCAGAGAACTTGAGACATGAGAGGAAGTGGATCGTATAATGTAGCAGGGAGAACACCATGCCTACCTGTAACGACGACCACCTTGTCCTTGAGGCCAACCAGCTCGTCCTTTTCAACGTTGAACTCGGAGCCCATGGTGACGATGTTTGCTTGTTTGTGCTTTTAGTGGATGTGGTTGTTTTCGTGATATAGAGATGAGGTGATCAGATGGCATATACCCGCACTCCAACTGATATGGGGGCAGAATGTTTCCTATATTTGGTACAGATGCTCTCGCTGAACGTCAAGCATGCTGGCACGGTATTACCACTAGGTTGGCTCACAGGTGTAAAGAGGTGAATCCAAAATGTTGTCCATACAAAGTCAGATTTATATAGACAGCCCCAAAAACTATGCTTCCAAAGCCAGGCAATAGAGTCTTATTGTCATACACTACTGTAGACCCGGGGAGATAAACCTCGGCGTTGCATCTTTGCCAAGTCCTCCACAAGCAAGCCACGGGAATGGCAGCGTGCCACTGATACAGGCGAACCGACGGCCCGAACCCAACCCCTCTCTGGCGCAGACACGGTCGGAACTCGGGACATAGTAGCTATTGGCAAGCCTGCTCTTCCGCGCGTACAGTACGAGGTTCATGAGGATTCGACTAGTGCTGCAGGATATTGGGGCCTGGGTTTCGTGTTGGACTAGCTTCGGGGCAAACATTCTGCGTTGTGCTAGGCATACCTAATGTCTGTGGATCCAACGATTGCATGTCAGTATTGCATGTCACCATTGTCTGTCCATATAAACGGAGTGGGACTTGCGATCATCCCGACCCTGAGTGCGTTCATTCGTTGTATCGCTTGTTCACTTGTTCTTCAAGGTCATCGACATATCACAACTGGTCCAGTGAGTGTGAGCAGAACAGCTGACCCTCAGAAACCACATGGAAGTAGAATTGGTATGGTGTGAATCTGTCGAGATTCAACAAGGACAAGAGAAATCTACATACTGAACGTCTTTGAACTTCAGATACCTCATTGTCCCGATTAGTGATTTGGGCACGCGTGCTCACCTGAACGTTGCAACAAACTGGATGAGTTCATGTATCAAAGCTCTCCAGACCAATGGAAATATATCAAGGAATGTAACCTTTTGCATGGACCAACGAAGAGAGACTCCTCCAACGCCATAACCACTTATGAACCTCAAATCAATTCCCGCCTGAGTCCAAATCCAAAACACAATGCAAACATAAACAACGCTCACTTTCATCACAACACACTCTTGTTTTTCCCTCACCGATACTCCCAGCAAGTATCGGTGCAAATCACCTCAATATATTCCCCCGTCTACCGTGACACCGGCAGTGCTGCTGCTGCTGCTGCTGCTGCTGCGGGCGCCGCCGCCACGGTTGACGATGCAGCCCCTCCACCAGCAGCATCTCCACCAGGCAAGCCTGCAAAAAGCCCACTCAGAGGATCCGCTGCCGTCCCCGTCGGCGAAGCTGTGTTGCCTGCGTTCTGGCCGGCTCCGGCTGCTGTGGAGGTTTGGTTGCATGTTCTGGTGGGATGGTGAAAAGAACGTGTTAGTCCGGAGAGGGACATTGGACTCTGATGAAGGCTCTGCGATGAACCAACCGTATTTGCATCGACAAGTTTTGAAAGCAGCAGACTTACCCGGTGAGTTGTCCCGCGGCTTTATCGCAGCCACCTCCGCCCTGATATGACACGATCAGCTCGTGCTCCGATCTTGAAGGATTAGACAGTGCCAGTGGAGAAGGGTTTTCCTACAGATGGAATGCAGTCTCCGGCGTCCAAGCATGTGGCTGCTGCGGCGGCTGCTTGCGGTGCGGCGAGGGCGTAGCCGACGCATGTCGCGGAGAAGATGATGAGTGCGCGCATATTGATGGGATGTTTTGTGTTTGTGCGATTACAACAGTTGCGAGGTATCTACAGCGTGAATATTTGAGGCATCAGGAGGTGGATTGTTGGAAAAGTCCAAGCGAGGGAGAATCCGTCAGTAGCTTTTTTCCAGGACCGCGGTGGAGATGGCCAGGAGGGGACTGCGGTCTTGGTATATATATATATATATATATGGACCAAGTGTATGTACAACGACGAGCCATTTCTCTTCTCTTTGTGTGATTTCAATCTTGGCTTGGCTTGGCCGCTGATGTTGTGGATTGATATTGTGTCTCGCATGTTGAGATGTTTGTTTGACGCGGCGCTGGTGAAAGACTTGGCATGTCCCTCTGTCCGAGCGTCTTGGTCGTAGGAGGCAGAGTTCGGATGCTGGTCTTGATTCATGGAGGGGATCAACCGTATCATGAAAATACAAGCTCAGTGACTGTAGATTGTGAATAGAGTGCCCAAGTTGTCAGAGCAATCCGCTTGGTGAAATTGTAGTTGCAAAATTGAGTGAGTCTTGTAAAGTGGTGTCTTCTGATCGATCTTTGTCTGACTTTCGCAGCACTTCAATGCTCTGATGAGTTACTAGTGTGTTTGCAACCATTTTACCAGTAATGTCTTGTGTGTATAAACCCGTTCATGATAATACCTATGCAATACGACTCTCTCCCAGTCATTTTCTCTCCTCCTCCTCCTCCTCCTCCTCCTCCTCCTCCTCCTCCTCCTCCTCCTTGCCTTCACTCGTTACTCAATTACCACATTCAGACAACTCTCGCCCTAAACTCTAAAGCTCGGAAGACAAATAATCCCAGCTTGCCACCTACGCACATGAGACGCTACTCAGGTAGGCAAAACTACGTTGATCACAATTGTGGCATGTCGCATTGGTTGCTGCTCCCTCGAGTTGACGGATTGCTAGGAGTGTGTTCATGTTGCTTCTTTTTATGGACAGTACGGATCGTGCTTGTATCTCAACCGAATTTGTCTTTGATGGTGGTTACTCATTTCTCCACAAGGCACACACGCATTGAACACCCACACACAAATTATCCCAAACCGGCCACCAAGTATTCTTAGTATTTCCATACTTCTTGCGTCCAGAAGTGGAGTCCAAAAGCAGGGACATGCTCCCATGCAAACCATTCAGTATGTGCGGAATAGAGTTGGGAGAAAAGGGTCCATTCAAACCAATTCTGGGTTCCATGATCTGCAGCCTCGATCCTCTCTTCCCAAGATTCACCAAAAGCCAAACAAGCCAAGCGACTCGTCAAGCGAGAGAAGGGCAAGGCGGACCGAGCCGCTGGGAGCAGAGGCAAAGCACATCGCCACTCTCACTTTAGCACCACTCACGGTACAGCTGACACTCGCACCAGCGAGCCTCGCGCTTTTTTTTTTTCTTTTTCTTTTTTTCTCTTTTTTTTTTTTGGTCTTCTGCGCGTCCTACTAAATATGCCTAGTATATGCCTCCTGGTCTCCTAGATGTAGCACTGTACATTGCAGACAGGGAGGGGGACTGCGTCGAAGCGGTTGACGGATTAACCACCACCAGGGTTTTTAAGCTTTTCTTTAGTGTCATGTTCTAAGCTGGGGCTTGGCGCCAGTGACAGGTCTAAGTCACTGTATGCAGAATGTCTCGTGGCTCCATTCCAAAGCCAAGCAGCAGCAGGTTGCAATGGTATGTAATGGTGTGGATGGTACGTGTATGCTTGTAGACGAACCAAAGAGACAGGACAATTCTGTTGCTTGCTGTCCACAACAGAAAAGTGGCTTTTGCCGTGAGGGCCTGGGCAGCTTTTTCAACGTGTCTGAGTCTGGGGGCTCAATCTGTGTCTTGCGTGTACTTGTTGGTGCACCAAAAAAAATAGTGAATGGGCGAAGACCTGGCGTACGACAGCTGCCACGCCAAGTCACGCATGGCTTGGAAAATACCCAATGTGCCAGTCTGTAGCCTGCGTTGGGCGCTGATCAGATTGCAATCTTTGCGGATGTGAGAAGCTACGCTTGAAAATAGAATCATCTCCGCTAAGCGTGGTAGAGAGAGAGAGACAGAGAGAGAAGAGAGAGGAAGTGCAGGTCAAGCCATATTGACAGAAGCCACACAGGCACGTGCTTTTGCCTTATTGGTCTTGGAGGCACTGGATCTCGATCGCCTTGGAAATGGACGAGAGCCCGGGGTGGGGGGGTGGCCTGTCAGGGTTTGAATTTGTCTGTCTGTCTGTCTGTTTGTTAGCATGTTTGCGGTGCGACTGACACAGGCTTACAGGCTTGCAAGGGGCACTTTGGTCGTGCTGGTTCGTGCTGGCTAGTGCTGGTTAGCGCTGACAGGGCCCGGGCACAGGCCTGGAGGCGTGGATGGGCGTGGCAGGCCAACCCACTGTAAATGCTACCCAACGGGGCGGTTGGCGCCCCCACCGCCGGGCCTCAACAGGGGAGACGGGGTGACAGCCCGGATTGGCGCCACCACCCACCAACCCCCCCCCCTCCAAGCAACTGGAATCCAGACGTGCGTTTTGGCGTGTAAGAGGTACTACTTACTTGCCCACTGCACAAAATCGAGATATCGCATCTCGAAATCCAGTCGCGTCCTGGCGACCTCTCTGGCCGTTTGTCCTTCTCGAATACGCAGCCCGTCTCCTGCGTACAGCCCACTCGCTACCATTTGCACTTTTGTCGTTGATTGCATTTGCTCATTGCTGGCGGGACAAGATCACCATCAAATCTCCGAAGCAGCCTTGCCTTCCAAGTCCCTTCCAGGCCCAAGTACCGAGTACAACGGTACTTGCGACTTGGGCGCGCGTTCTTGTGCCTTTTCCCTCACGGCAACCGCATCAGCCTGGCACATCCGCGCCTTCCTCCTTCTTCAACAACAACCACAGCAGCAACCACAGCAGCAGCAATCCACACCTTGGATTGGCTTGCCACTGCGAATTCCAACCTCCAACCTGAACCCTCCACCCTCCAACCTTAACCCTCCAACCTCCAGCCTCGGTCCATTTCCACAGCTCAAGCACCACCACCACCGCCGCCAACAACAACAACAACATCACATGGGCCGCAGTCCCTCGCTGCCTCTGGAGCAGCCGTGATGGCCGAGTTTGCAGCCAAGGTGCGGGCGCGGTTCAAGCGACGGCACTCTGGCCACCACGGCGGCAGCAGCAGCAGCAGCCACAGCCCCAGCCACACCCATGGCGGGCTACCCTCGATGGGAATCCCCTCGCTGTTGTCTCGCTCCAGCGCCAGGTCGTCGTCTGGCAGCCACGGCAGCAGCGGCAGTGCCACTACCACGACGACCACCACCACCACCACCAATAATCTCAACAGCCCACCTGCCGTCGACGCTGATGTGCACCACCCAATGCAGCCCACACAGCAGCACGAGCACCACCACCAGCAGCTCCCGCACCACCCAGACCGAGACAGAGTCACGCACCGAGACGCACCAGCTGACGACGGCGGCCTGGCGGCGTCGGCGGCGGCGGCGGTTGCCGACGATCAGCACGACCAGGGAGCCCGCATCGCACAAGATCACGACCCTGCCAGCCTTGGCCATATTAATAGCGGCGGCACTCGTCCACCGCGGCCGTTGTCTCTGCTGGGCTCGTCCTCTGGCCTCTCTGCCTCTCTCGCGCCAGCCGACCAACCAGGCCAGCCGAGCGAGGACGACATCAACGACACCAAGAACCATCACACAGCAGTTGGAGCCGGCACAGACCTTGCACCCGCTGCTGCTGCTGCTACTGCTACTGCTAATGCTGCTGCTGCTGCACTCACCACCACCACAGGGCCTGCACCCCCTGAAGCTACAGAGGCTGGGCCCGCTTCTTCCGCACCCACCCACCCTGGCATCGACAGCGACAGCGAGATGGCCGCCTATTCGGCTCGCACCAGCCAGCACCTGGCCAGCATCCACGAGCAGCAGCTGCTGGGCCTCGCCGATGCCGACGCGGATGCCGATGCCGCTAGCATAATTAGTGCCCCATCAGCCGCAAACCTCGACCTGCACCTGCAGCACCACCACCACCACCATTCTTCTCCACAAGCTCGCTACAAGCACCATCTTTCCCATCTCCACAACTCGCAACTCAATCCCAACCACAAACTTCCGCCCTCTCCTGCGCCCGCGTCGCCCTCCAGAAAGCACCGCGACGCTCACCCGCAACGCCCTCCTCGCACGCCCAAGCTGTCGGGCGGCAGGCCACTGCACATTGCCCTGCCGCCAGCCTCGTTTGGCCCGCCCTCCAACCTCTCGCCCACCTCCATCTACAGTGCCTCTGCCTCCGTCGCGCCTTCATCTCCGCTCGGCCGCTACTCATCTACCCTCTCGGCGGCGGCGGCGGCTACTGCTCCCAACCTGGCGGCTCCAACTTCTGCTGCCTCGGCCTTGGCGCCAATGCTGCGGCCACAGGCCCCCATTCGCCGACAATCCCTTTTATCGAACCGTCAATCCACCCTTATCCAGACCCTCTTGCGCGACTCTGCACACCCCGACGACGCCGCTGCTGCTTCTTCCCCGAGTTACAACAGCAACAACAACAACAATAATATTATTAATCATCACAGCCTCAACCCCGACCACCTGTTGTCGATTAGCGCGAACATGGTCACCCGCAAGATCTGGGTGAAGCGGCCGGGCGGCTCCGCCACCCTCGTGACCATTCACGAAGACGACGTCGTGGACGATGTGCGCGACATGATTCTGCGCAAGTACGCCAACTCGCTTGGCCGCACATTCGACGCTCCGGATCTCACGCTGCGCATCCGGCATAGTGGCAACCAGCAGGAGCGTCTGCTTAGTCCCGAGGAGCACATGGCCCGCACGCTGGACGCCTTCTTCCCCACAGGACAGACGATCGACGACGCCCTGATCATCGACGTGCCCCTCCGCCGCACCCCACGAGCCTCCCCTCGCGCCGGCCCACCGCACGCGCCCCATATGCAATACTATGTCGATGATGCGAGGCCCCAGGAGACGGCCAACGACTACTTTGGCCCCGGCGCCATCTCGGCCCTCCCCGTGACCGTCACCGCTCCGTCCACTGGCTCCTCTCACCCGCATGCCATCTCCGTCCTCTCCACCGGCCAGGTCCCCCAGATTCCCTCGCCAGGAGGCGGCGGCGCCCGCGCGAGGACGTACCGAGAACGGCCTGACCGGCCCCGGCTGGGAAGACAGCACACGTCCTCGCCGACTCTCATCAACATGTCGTCGGGCGCCGCGCACCAGGGCTCCATAGTCGCCGCAGCCACGGCAGCTCCTCATGGTACGCAACAGCCCATTCTATTGACCCATCACTCGCATACCAGTAGTAGCAGTAGTAGTAGCAATACATCGTCGCGTTCACGGACTCACTCGCAAACTCCAGAGCACTCATCACAGGTCATCGGCGGGCCCCAGCCGGCCCCCTTGTCCACGCCACCCGGTCCTACCAGCAACATTGGCATCGACGGCGGCCCCGGAGGAGTACCTGGAATCGGAGTCGGCGGTGGTGGACCCGGCGTTGGTGGGATTCCCCAGCGCGCTGCCACCCCGCCTCCACGCGTTTCCAGCCCTCGACCGGCCGCCCCCAAGAGGAAGAAGAAGACGGACCACCCGTCCCTGCCAAAGGGTATGCTCAATGGCAGTGTACCGCCTATCAATGTGCTGATTGTGGAAGACAACATTATTAACCTCAAGCTGCTCGAGGCCTTTGTGAAGCGCCTCAAGGTTCGTTGGAGCACCGCCATGAACGGACGCGATGCCGTGACCAAGTGGCGCAATGGCGGCTTCCATCTTGTGCTCATGGACATTCAATTGCCCGTCATGAGTGGTCTTGACGCCACACGCGAGATTCGCCGCTTGGAGCGTGTCAACTCAATTGGTGTGTTTAGCTCGGCTGCTTCGACCGCGCCCGAAGAGGTCAGGGGCGAGCCCGACGAAAAGGATAAGTTGGTGAACATGGACTTGTTCAAGAGTCCGGTGATTATCGTTGCGCTTACGGCGAGTTCGCTGCAGAGCGATCGACACGAAGCACTGGCGGCGGGCTGTAACGATTTCTTGACAAAGGTGAGTGTTTGCATTGTTATGATTTGGTTTGCAGGCCTTTGATCTTTTTTTCTCCCTCTTCTTCTACAACTGACGAATCAAGCATTAAACCATTTGAATCCGATTATGCTAACCATCAATACTACATATAGCCCGTCAACTTTGTCTGGCTTGAACGCAAAGTCATGGAATGGGGATGCATGCAAGCGCTCATCGACTTTGACGGATGGCGCAAGTGGAAGGACTTTGCCCAGCAGGCGAGCAGCAACGCCGCTGATGAGAAGGCGAAATTGGCTGTTGCCAAGACGACAAAGAGCAAGAAGCCGAGGTCTGGACTGGCTCAGACTGTTTCTGCTACGGCCTGAAGAATCAGTGAAAACGGGTCGGGAGGGGCGAGTCAATGATTTTTCTTTTGATGGATTTCTGTTGTGTCGTCTGTTTTTCCAGCGGAGGCAGAGGAGCTGGTGTCTTTTTTTTTTTTTGTCTGACAGTGTTTATTTGTTGGCTGTGGCTTATTGAATGGATGGACGGACTAGGGAGAAAAAGCAAGGAGTGTGGTTCTATGTTTAATTACGGATTTTGATGGTTGAATCTGGATATGCCGGGTCTGCCTTGAAAGACATGGCTGGGTCAAATCGATCGATAATAGCAGGGCAAGAGGGAAGCAAAGAAGGAAGCCTTTTTGTTTGTTATTGTCCTTTTTTTTTTTT
>KZ678606.1:0-42549 GCA_003019895.1 Coniella lustricola
GGGTTTAAGGGCACAGGTCCCATCTCACATACGTACATACGCCCGAGTTCCTAACCGACCATCTACCTCTTCAATGTCTTTTGCTTCTCCGCATTCACAGCCACCGTGCGGCCCTCCACCAACATGCCCTTCTTGCGCCGCACCTTGTCCATGTACCGCTTCGCCACATTCTCCTTGTCGCCGAATTCGCCGAGATCTTCCATTTCCTCCTCCGTAAAGGGCACCCACAGCGGGTCCTCGTCCAGAATCTCAAACCCGGCAAAGATTAGCTGCGGTTGCGCCGCCCCAGACGTGCGCTTGCGCATCTCGTCAGCAAACCCAAACGATTCAGCCACGGGCACCACAGACTGGATCGTAAAGAAGGGCGTGCCTTCTTTCATGGCTTCCGAGAGAACGTGGCCCCGTCGGCGCGTAAGGACGTCGTAGACGCGACCGAGAACCTCGGCTGTGAGGGTGGGAATGTTAGTACACGCAATAATGAAAAATGTAGAAGAAAAAAAAGAGGGGAAAAAAAAAAGAAAGAAAAAAAAGAAAGAAAAAAAAGAAAGAAAAAAAAGAAAGAAAAAAAAGGAAGAGGAAAAAGGTGAAAGAAAAAGGTGAAAAGTGCAACGGTCAAGTAACAATGGACTTACTGCTTGCTTGGATCTCGCACGAGTACATGGCCAGCATCAACCGCGGCGACCAGTCCAGGAATCCCTTGTGAATACACTGCTGCACCGTCTTGATGACCTCGCCCGTCAAGCGGCCCAGGTTGCCTCCCGACTCATCGTCCTGCGTTGTCGTGATGGACACATCCTCCACAAACACGGCAATACCCTGCACCGGCTCGCGGCAGAGCGGGCCCTGAGCGGTCGCCAGCTGGAATCCGTACGTTATCTTGTCGGCCAAGTGGCGCCCTGTCAGCTTTTCGTTGGCCTCTGGTCTTGTGTAGCCGTCTTGTTCTTCTTCTCTCTTGTCCTCCGTCTCAAATGCCTTGGTGAGACAGCCGTCCTTGGTCGCGTCAATGAGCAAGTTGGCGCCCATGCGACGAGGGCCGAATTCCGAGATATTATCGACAATGTTCTTGAAGGCTTCTCTTGCTTTGCCCTTTTCGAGGACTGTCTTCAGCTGTTCCTTGAATTCTTGCGGCGAAAGACCCTTTGCCGTCGTGAGGTCAACGTCCTCATCGAGGCTTTCCCCACCATGGCTGTCGCTGTCGCCATCGTTGGCGCCATTCTGGTTGGTCGTGTCCTTAGTTCCAGCCTTCTTGGCGTACAAGTGTTTTATGGCTCCAGCATGCTTGCCCAAAAAGTCTGTCACCTCAACCGGAAGAGGTCGCACACGTAGAGTTAGGGTAATTTGTTTGGAGCTTGTCACACCCACCACCGCGCCCCGTCCCAGTTCCTTGTTTGCTGCAGGCTTCATCTCCTCCGCACGCACAATCGTCTCCTTGTACGGCACGATAGCCTCGCCCGCCTGGATCTCGCAGCGCGCAAACCGCTCCCGCAGATCCGTCAGGCATCGTTCCAGGTGCAGCTCACCGGCTGTGAGCAGCACATGCTCGCCACTGGCAAATTGCTCATACTCTGCACAGGCGTCTGCTTGCACGAGCAACTTCAGTCCTTCAATCATCTTGTCCAAGTCGGCAGGGTTGGTGGGCTCCAGCGCGACTCTGACAATTGGCCGTCCACCCATGCTGCCCACGCCGGCAAGGTTGACGGCTCCCTCGAGCTGCGAGCAGAGAGTGCCTGATTTGAGGATGCCAGAGCCTTCGAGACCGCCAATGCCAAAGACGACGCCAGCAGGAACGCTATCAAGGCTTTCCAGGCTGCGTCCCATGAGCATGTACAGCGCTGTGACAGTCACCTTCTTGGGAACAGGCTGGTGGTGTGGGTTGGCAGGTGAGAACTTGGGTGGCAGGACGTAGATTTCGTCGCCAACAGACAGAACGCCAGAGTAAATGCGTGCAAAACCAATCAAATGCTCCGGGTCAACTTCTTGCTCTTCTGCCGCAGCGGGTTCGTTGTAATCTTCCAATGTTGCGCTGTCGAGGGCTTGTGCAAGAGGATCCATGGAATCGCGGTTTTCAACAGCAGCCTGTGCACGTGCGGCTTCTGCGCGCTTCTTGCGTGCCATTTCCCGTGCTTCCTCAGGGCTGAGCTGGCCGCGGCGCTTGTTGTGTGGCAACTCGCTTTCCGGCATGGATACCATCTTGCTGACGTAAACGACCACAGGGTCGGATTTGGATGTCTTGAAGTTGACCATAGAGTCGCGCACTGCAGGAGCAATGTGTTCTCCGCCAGGTGAGTCGTCGAGTAGCTCTGGTAATCTCTCTGCTTGCGCAGCCCGTGGCGAGGGTAGCGACTCGACCACAGACACGAGAAGAGCGACGGATAGAGGTAACCAGGAGGCAAACACGGACGTCAGCAATGTTCGAGGGTCTCGCGAGTTGAGTACGTGCCGTGGGATCGTAATGTTGAGTGACTTGGTGATCTTCTCCAGCATCACAGGATCTCCTTTGCCGCTGTCGCCACCAATCGTTGCCGTATAGACAGCCCAGATTTGCTCCAGGACGAGCTGGACAAACAGAGGCTTCAGATTCCGTCCCTTCAAGTGCTTTTGGCCAAGTACCTTTTTCGTTTTGGGGTCCAGGTAAAAGTTGCCCCACAGGACCTTCTCAAGGCTGCTTCGCTTGATGCCGAGTTTCTTCTCATAGAGTCCTGCAAACTGTCTGACGGTGAAGGCCCATCCGTCAATGGCACTGCCGAATATCACATTGTTCTTCTCAGGGGCAAAATAAAGATCCTCGTCGTCGCGTTCTTCAAACTGTAACTCGCCGGAGTCGGTCTGCTGGTCCGCCAATTGCACCTCCTTGGCAGCCGAGGCCTGCACTCTTTCCTCGATGCGCTCTCTCCAGTTCAAGTCTTCCTCCATACGCTCGCCTTGGAAGAAGCTGCCTAACACGGCGTTGATCTGCTCCAACAATTTGCTCAGATGCACATATGCTTCGCCGGGTGTCATCTTGAGCTCGGTAATGAGACGGTCCATCTTGTTGATGACGAGCAGCGGCTTGAGCTTCTCCTCCCACGTCTGCCGCAAGACGGTGACCGTCTGACTGCAGACACCCTCTACTGCATCCACCAGCACAACAGCACCATCACAAAGTCGCGACGCTGTCGACACCTCACTGCTGAAGTCGATGTGGCCGGGTGAATCAATCAGGTTGATGAGGTACTCTTTTGGTAGTGGTGCTGCGTCAGGACTGGACCTCCGCAGCATGCTAAAGTAGAGCGAGATGGCCGACGATTCCATGGTGATGCCGCGCTGCTGCTCGTCTGGTCGCGAGTCCAAGTACCGCACCTTGCCGGCGAGCTTGGGCGAGATGATGCCGTTTGTGGCGAGGAGGGCGTCGGTGAGCGAAGTCTTGCCATGGTCGACGTGGGCAAGGATGCAGATCTGGATCATGAATTAATTGCTGTCAGATCATGGGAGGAAAACAGGAGCAACAACCTGGTTGTTGAAAAAAAACTTACATTGCGAACATCGTCTGCGTGTTGTTGGAGCGTGGCTAGCTGCTGCGGGCTGACGACAGGCATATTGGGCAGGTTTTTACTTCAGTGCCTCCACTGGTTATTTGAAAGAAAAAGAAGAATAAATGAACAGAGAGAAATCGGACGTGAACAGAGGTAGAGATCTATGGGGTATCAAGTTACTGGTAAAGAAGTCAACAATATATCATGGGAATTCATGAAGCACTGCCACAAGCATTATTGATCAGAATGAGCCATCTTTTATAGCACCAGACGGAAAATTGGTGGGGGGCCATGGACTGTCGTCAGAAGCCTAATAGCATCATGTGGAGGGTAAAGTTGACGGCTGCAGTGCACTAATCTGACGTTCGTACCAAGCTTCAGGCAAGTTGGACCACAGCCAACCCTGACCCTAGCTTTAAAGTCATTTGAAAGGTGGCATGGTCCAACAACGACCAGGTAGCATTACTCGGGTTTGTAAGTCTGCTTTAATTGAATTCGAAGCTCGTAACCTCAATTCAATGACTGTCTGGTGCTTTGCCATCCTTATCTACTTGCTTTCTTGGTGAATTTGTGCTGTGAAGAGTTACTGGCTTCATTTGGTACTCTGCTCCTTCGAGTGTTTTTTTAGTAAATGGGGTGTCAAGTTGATCCAGCATTAGCATTGTAGTAGCGGGGCAGCTAGGGTCACTTGTGCTAGTAAATCTCAGCTTGCTGACCTGCCCACACTAACAGCTGGTTCTGACGACCACCTCCATCGAATCTGCCAGGCCTTCGAACAGCAGCCCCGCTACCAGCATAAACCAACTCCATAAGTACATGGGTACAACTGCACTGGGACAGGGGGCCAGTTTTCATACCTCAACAAACAATCTATTTGACTTGAATCTGCCATCAAATCAAATGCCAAGTCTGCTCACAGATTTCTTTCGAGACCTGAGACTGCCAAAATTAGTGGTTTGATCGTACTTGGAACTCAATACGCTGCAGAGAGCCGATCGGTCAGGCCTGCATTCGCCTAGCGGGGTTTTGCACTTAACGGCGATCGCACAAAACCCCCCAGATTTTTTGTCGCGGCTGGAAATCTCTACTATCCACCTAACCCCCGCGACGCCATCTCTCGCGTCCACCACGACCCTCGAATCCGATCGTGACCGCCAACATGGCCACCTACCAGAACGGCGCAGCTCCTGCGCGAGCCCTCGATGACAGCGACGTGGAGGAGGAAGCCCTGGTTGCCGACTACCAGGAGCAGGTCCAGTACGAAGATGGCCTCGAGCTCGAGCAGGTCAGCTCCCTGACCATGGCCCAGCAGACCGACGACATCCAGTCCCGCCTCGTTGCTGCCGCTCAGCCTCTTGACTTCTCCGCCCCTCTCGAGGTCAAGTTCCAGAGCTACGACTCGTACTGCAGCTTGTTCCACTTTATCCTCAACTCTGAGGGTCCCGTCGACCTCGAGCCCCCCTCCGTGAGTGACCCCGCCGCGCCGCGGCCCCCGCCTGCTTTACGAACAAAGAACTCCGTCTGGGCACAATACTAACCACACAATCGCTGCAGTACTACTGGGCCTGGGATGTCATCGACGAGTTCATCTACCAGTTCAACACCTTCTCTTCCTACCGCATGCGTCTGGCTCGCCAGGCCAACAACGACGAGGAGCTCCAGATCCTGCGCGAGAACCCCAACACCTGGGGTTGCTACAGCGTCCTGAATGTCCTCTACTCGCTCATCCAGCGCTCCAACATCACCGAGCAGCTTGCCGCCAGCCGTCGCAATGAAGACCCCATGGCCGTTGCCGGCGAGTACGGCACCAAGAACCTGTATCGCATGCTCGGCTACTTCTCCATTATTGGTCTGTTGCGCGTCCACACCCTCCTGGGTGACTTCAACCTGGCCCTCAAGACCCTCGACGACATCGAGCTCAACAAGAAGGCCATGTTTGCCAGAGTCATGGCTGCCCACTACTCGACCTACTACTACGTCGGTTTCTCCTACATGATGATGCGTCGCTACGCCGACGCCATTCGCATGTTCAGCCACATCCTGGTCTACATTTCCCGTACCAAGAACTTCCAGAAGAACGCCCAGTACGACAACCTGACCAAGGTTAGTCGAAACAATATGCTTTTGCAGTTTGAAACTCCGAGAATGAGATGCTGACCATACCAAAAACAGAAAAATGACCAGATGTACGCCCTCATCGCCATTTGCGTCGCCTTCCAGCCCACCCGCCTGGACGACACCATCCACACTGCCCTGCGCGAAAAGTACGGCGACCAGCTCCTTAAGTTGCAGCGCGGCGGCCCCGAGTCCCTGCCCATCTTCGAGGAGCTCTTCCGGGCTGCTTGCCCCAAGTTCATCTCGCCCGTGCCCCCGAACTTTGACGACCCGGAGTCCAACGTCGACCCCATCGAGCACCACCTGTCCATCTTCATGGACGAGGTTAAGACCAACATGTGGAGCCCCACCATCAAGTCGTACCTCCGCTTGTACACGACCATGGACCTCAAGAAGCTGGCTGGCTTCCTCGAGGTGCAGCCCGAGGAGCTCCGCTCGTGGCTCTTGGTCACCAAGCAGCGCACCAAGCAGTTGCGCTGGAACGAGCGTGCTCTGCTGGAGGGTGACTTGGTCAATGTTAGCGATCTGGACTACGCGATCTCTGGTGTAAGTTGAAATTTCTTGAAAGAAGAAATCCGATCAGGAGTTTTTCGGGTGGTGGTTTTTTTGGTTTTTTTGTTGTTGTTTTTTTTTTTTTTTTACTGACACGACCTGTTGTAGGACCTGATCCATATCTCGGAGGCAAAGGTTGGCCGCAAGCTGGTAGACTGGTACCTGCGCAACCTGAGCCGCACCTACGTTTGAACTGTCAGATGAACCGATATTCTACAGTTTCCGTTGATGGCTGCTTTGCGAAGAGACCGCTATATCAGTGGTCTAACTAAGTGGCTCGAAGTTGAAGTGGTTACAGGAAGACAAGAGGTTACTGCATTGCATGGGCGTTCTTCGGTAATCCGGGGTGGTTGTCAATCCTGGGATCTATACTTGATCTGACGGGCGGATTGAGACCTCTTTGACGAATAGAATCATGACGGGAGGGGAAGGGCGTATGGAAAAAAATGGACAAGGCAGGAAAAGATACGACAAGGGCAGCGGGATGGGTTTTTTGGAGAATAAATGAGCCTATCAACAAAGCCGCTCCCGGAGTATATTACGAATTGCCAAGAACGACGGTCGAGTCAACGAGCCCTCTTGTGCTGCACGCCGAGGGGTTGGGTGCATAACAAACAGTTCATGGCGGTGAAACCTCGCAAGGAGGACCGATATCCGCTTCTAGCCGCGGAAGGAAATAGCACAGAGAGGTAAAGAGAAAGCAAGAAAATAAAAAACGCTTAAAAACTCACTGTCCATTGTGAAAGCACGTTGATAAAATGTCTCGTCTTTGGTTTTGCGACAATATTGATGTACACTTAAGGACCCAAGAAGGTAATTGCTTGCTGTGTTGGGGTGGATCGCTGCGATCTTGCGTGGGAGGTAGATCTTCAGCCTCGCCGGGCTTCTGGCATGATGCGTGCGGCTACAGCACGTGTGAAGTGCAGTGTATGCTTGGTGAAGAAAATGTGTCTTGCCCGATTACTTGTTTGTGTTTGGCTCGGTGATGGCTCCTGGTCTGATCGTAATGCTCAGCGCTCGTTGGAAGGTGAATACATGCACTCAGCGTTGTTACATGGATGGGTGGATGGAATGGATGGACGGTCGGTCGCGAGCAGTGCAAACCTGCAGGCGACCATTATTCTGGGCTGTAATGTTTCTCTGCTTGGACAGCTGCCGTCTAGGTCGCTACTCAAAGATATAAAACAATTCACGACTGTGCGTGCGCGTCGACCGATCCGGAGCTTCGAGAGCTCGCCGAGCGGGCATATCGGTCGGACGTCTTTTCATGTCCATGTCTACATGCACGGCGACAGTTCACCAGTTGACAGTCAAGGGTCTTGTTTGTACCACGTACTTGATAATTGTGTGACTGGCAACCGTCAAACACAGAGCAAGCATGCCGGGAACCGTGAGGGGTGACAAACAAAAGAATATCAGAGGTATCACATAATTGCACACACAGCCTTGGCCCCTTCATGAGGGAGGCAGCAACGGTGAAGCAAGTGTACGCCACACCGGTGTAGCCAAGTGCATCCCCGTCCACTTTCTTTTTTTCTTTTTCTTTTTTCTTTCTTTCTTTTTTCTGGGAGCCTTGACTGGTGGCTTGCCGTTTGACTTGAGCCACCAACAGACCACGGATTAGCAACGAGGTTGGAATCGTCCCGTGGATAGGGCCAGTTCCGGACCCAGGGATTCAGGATGCTATGGCATCAATGACTTGTGTAACAAGAGTCTGATGGTGAATGGTGAAGGCGGTCTCCAGGATGTTGATAAGCTTGCATTGGCCATCCACCTCAGCTTCAGCAATAGACGAGGTCCCTGGTCAAACACTCAAAGAAAGAAAGTAAAGATGTCAAAATGTTCGGGAGCCAAGAAACAGCCAAGACATGTGGGCTCTGTAGTTGTGTGCGCTGCAACTTGAGGGACTCTGGAGTTTCTGGGGTTCGCCCAGTTGCGTTCTTCCCCATCTCAAGGCTGTGTCGTTGGCCGGAGGTTTATTTCTTGGCTGTGCTAGGGCAGAGGCTGGGCAACTGGGGACTGGGATCGCGTGGTCAGTCTTCATGCTCAAAGGAGAAGAAGAAGGTCGTGGTTTGCTGATATGTCAGTCTGCTGTAGGTAATGGAGTTTGAGACTCAAAGTACGGATAGCTTGGTGGCCAAGCCTGTGCTTTGCTCTCAAAAGTAACAAGTCTTCGAAGAGTCAGAAAGATATTGTTGACCTCTGAAGTCTTTGCAGATACCACCCTCTCTATCGAGGCTGCATATTCTAGCTGCTGAGCAAGTCATGTCGGACTGGTGTCATTCACCTCTGATGTGTGGTGACAAAGGAAGAAGTCTTGGGTTCTGACTCTGGATATAGCCACATTGTTCAAGTTCAGGGTAGGCCAGATGGGTCTGGCCTGTGGCCCCTAATTCAGGTGCCCCAGCAGGCCCAGGCGGCGGCAGTGCATGGCTTCCAAGACGTGCCCAGACCGACTAAGGCGGATTGGTCTGGTAGCGGCAGAGTGGACCACGTCACGGGCACGGGCAAGTAGCATAGTACTTACACAAGTACCCAGGTACCTCCATCTGGATGTGAATAAATGCTACTGATATAATTACCTCTTCGAAGGTCTGCTGCTATGATACTGTGGTCGACGTTGCTTGGAAACCCTTAAAGCCAAAAAGACTTGTTCCGTTGCAACCTGGACAAGTGGTTTCAACAAGTCACAACTAACCTATTCAAGCCTCATAAATACTTAGCTGGCTGTGTCTCCTCTTCCTCCCCAAGCGGTGCCTGCCTGCCTTCCTTCCACTGCGCTCTGCGACAGCTCCAGCCACGCTTGGCACCATTCATTACATCACCAAATGGCCAGCCTGCCTGCCTGACAAGACGCCACAGGGTTGGTCTCCTTGTACCCTTCACAGGATCCTTCACAGGACACACAGAGAGAGGGGACAACTGTAAGAAGCCCCTCAACCACTGGAGTGCATCTCCCAGGTGTCAGGTATCAGGTATCGGGTATCAGGTATTCCTCGCCGCCAAGTCTTGCCAGTGCAGGGCCTCCCAGCTGGCGACAGGGGAGGCGCATTTGGCCCAAGCACCCAGACCAGAATACGACTTGCGGTCGCAACTCAACAGGGCCTGCCTCTTTGCTTTTCTTGTTCTCTATGCTTGTCTTCTGGCCAGACTTGATGCTTCCCCAGCCTGCCACCGTTCCCTCACCTGCTCACTTCATTCCTGGCGTTGCTGTTGTTGCGACAAAGCACGAGTGCAGCCAGTCTTTGGCCTGCGAGCGGTCCTCCACAAACACCACCGCAACCACCACCACACCCTACGCCACGCCTGGAACAGCCTCCTCGACCAGCAAAACCACATGCATATCGGCACCTGCCGACTTGCTCCTCCTTCTCTGCTCGCCGCTCATGGAGGCCACCAAGAACCTGGCCCAGCGCCTGCGACACCGCGCCTCCCTGCGCAGAACCAGCAAGAAGACGCTTCGACCAGGCGCTGCGGGTTCTGAGAAGCGCCTCGAAGCCGACGAGTCTGAGCGCCGCGAGAGCAACACGAGCAACACGAGCAATGCTGCCACTAGCGACGACACGCCGGCCGCCGTCACGCCCTTCGACGACCCACCCACGGCAGCGGCAGCGAGCCCTGCGACGGCCCCGTTGGTGACTCCACTCGCCCCGAGTCCCGGCTCCGATGTGTCGCCCACCACCCAGCAGCCGCCCAAGTTGGCCATCAACGGCGCCGCCCTGGAGTCGCCGTCGCCTCCTGGCGCTGCGAGAAGCCCCGGCAGTGGCTACTTTGGCAACGTGCCATCGCCAAAGATCACGTTTGCCGTGCCGCGCGAGCTACAAGACCAGCAGATTGTGAGCGGTGGCTCGGCGGTCGAGCGCGACCCCGGCTTTCCAAGTCTCGAGACGGCTGTGTCTAGCACGTCGCAGTCTTCGGTCGTCACATCGCAAGGCTCGAACGAGGATGGGATGATTGAGGCTCGACGCTCAAGCACCGGCGGTCAGTTGCTTCGGATACTCCTCCTCTTGTTCCCAAGCAAAGCTAACTGCGTCGCTGTGCAGGTCAAACCAGGTCATCTTTCAATTCCCGGCACCGGAACTCATCGACATCGATCATCTCGAAGTACGTCAAACTCTTTCTTGTCTGATTACACTCCTGCATGCTCTTTGTCCTTTTGGTGTTGGATGATGGCTGTTGCGCAGCAAAGAATGCATAATCCCTGAGTCGAGTGGTTGAATGTGGTTCGTACAAGCAGCACGTTGGAGCAGGTGCAGCAGCAAGCGATACAAAGATGGTGCAGTACAGGTGGTACCGAGTACATGCGCGCAAAGAGGTCACGACACTTCAAAGTGGACGCTCACTGATTGAACCCGTCACGCGTTGTCTGGCTGGTACAATGACTTTCGCACGATATGCCTGCAAATCCCATTTTCTGGAACGTTGGATTCATTCATGGTCTACATTTCCTCTTTGGCTGAATGGCTGGGTGTGTTTGGTCATGGCTGGCGGCCATCCGTCACTGCGTTTTCAAAGGCCTCCGATTCCTCGCTCGGCTCTCACATGAAAGCTCCGCCATGTTTCCCACGACGGCGCCCGACCAGCGGGGTTTCATGCAGACGCTTTCTTCCTTCCTTGTCTCTCCATCCACCCACACACACACACACACACACACACACACAGGTCGGCTCTATCCAGCCAGATCTGCTGCGTCCTGCAACTGCGAACCGCAAAATGCACACTACCCCAGCCCAGCCCTGTCCTCTGGCCCCATCTTGAGGTTTGGACTCTCTGCAACACGCAGACTCAGGCCGCAGGCCCCCGTCGGCCATCTCCCCCGCCCTTTCTTCCCCGCTGTCGTCCACCGTCTCCTGGAGCAGCCGGTGGTCTCTGCACCCCGCTCTTTGCAGGTCCTGGATGTTGAGCTCCATTGCTGGTATCCCTCGCGGGCCCAGACGGTCCAACTCTGGTACTAGGATTGTGGACAGGATCCACTTGGCTGCGAGACTATCAGAACACGGCTATTCAGGAGCGGTGGCAGCCCAGCTTCTACTTTCTGCACCCTTCTCTTTCCAGAAGCCAGCCATTGTCGACGGGAGTGACCGCTGCTGCTACTGCTCCTCTTCTTAGCGGGCGTGAGCCTTTGCCCGCTTGCGCAATACACGCGCGCTCACTACAAGGCAGCTCTACACCATTTCCTGAGGTTAGCTGGCGCAGGGCTTGCGCAGACCCTGGGCCTACGGCCTGAACACCGCATTCTGCCTTCTTGCACCCGCTGTTTGCGCCTGGCACGTACCCAAACGTGTCTTGCCCAGAAATCCGGCCTGACAGGTCCCAAACCCAAAGGAAAATTGGGCCTGACAAGGCTGTGTGGGGTCTCTCTCTCTCTCTCTCCCTCTCCCTCTCTGTCTCTCTACCCCATGAGCTTACTACGTAGTTTCCTCCCCCTGCACTTTGTGGCTGCAATTGTTCTCATCACCACCACTTTTGCTCTCGTGCTTACCTTGGCTCTGCCGCTTGGCAATCTTCTCTACTTGAAATAAGCTGTATCTGGCAGCAACTTGTTCCATTCTGTTTACATCGGTGCAGTCCACCTTGCACAACCTCTGGGCTACATTGTGGCCTTCTCGTCACACGAGCCGTCACTTTCTTGGCGAGACTTTGTGGAATCTGATCGCACGCGCTCCATAACACTACTGCTTCTGCTACCGCTGTCATTGCTGCTGCTGCTGCTACTGCTGCTGCTACTGCTGCCGCTTCCACTACAGAACAAACATTGATCGCAAACATGGCATTACTGACAGCGGATCATCCTCACAGGCGTCAAAGGCATGTTGCCTTTACTAACGTCAATCTCGGCGAGCCCACCAAGTTCAACTTTCCCTCGCATACCCTGTTCGTCAAACATCCTGCCTATACCACGAATCGACGATCACGGACATTTATGGTCGGCATAGATGACCACCAGTACTCGGACGAGGCCTTGCAATGGCTCTTTGACAAATTTGTCGACAATGGAGACGAGATAGTCTGTGTGAGGGTGGTGGAGCGAGACGTGCGACTCTACGAGACAGAAAAGAGGCTACAAGACTTGAAGAAGGAGGCTGCGGCCGAAGTCAACAGGATCAAGGCCAAGATTGGTGACAGCAAAGCCGTCAGCATTATCCTTGAATATGCAGTGGGCAAGTTACACTCGACTTTTCAACGCTTGGTACGTATTCTGTTGTTCCTCAAGTGGGTTGGTCTCTTGAAATGCACATTGTCGATCGGTCCGCTGACCGAAATTACTGTGTTTGCAGATTCAACTTCATCAGCCGTCGATGCTCATTGTTGGCACAAGAGGTAGAACACTCGGTGGCTTTCAAGGCCTTGTCGCATCTCGAAATTCGTTTTCCAAGTATTGCCTCCAGTACTCGCCGGTACCCGTGGTCGTTGTCAGACCGGACGAGAAGCGGCAGAAGAAGAAGGACAAACGGGACAATGATCCAGAAAAACAAAGCTACCGTCAGATGTTACAGTCTAGCCAGGGCATCCACGAGGCGAACGACGAGAGCATCGGCGCTTGGGAGATTGAGTCCAAGATATCGGCCGATGAGGAAGCGGGTAAGGTCGCCAAGGCCTTGGGTCTCCCGGCCAAGTTCTACCCATTGCTCAAGCCTTATAAGCCACAGCGGACAAAGAGCACACTTTCCGTGACCTCGACCATGGCGGAGCCCGAGCCAGGACGGCTGGTAGCGGATCCAGTGGCTACGCCAACGGCCAGCGCAGCCAATAGCGAAGATGAAGGCGAGGGCAGCGGGGAAGAAGAGGAGGAAGGCGATGGTGACTTTGAGGTGGCAAATGGCGCCAAACTCGTGCAGGCAGCACAGAACAAGGAGCTCAAGGCACAGCTGCAAGCCAAGCAAGAGGAGAAGAAGAAGAAGGACCGTCTCCATGCGATGGAGGTGGGTGAGGGAGCGGCTCTGCTCAAAAAGGTGGACTCGGATGAGGAGGCAGATGGCGAAGACGAAGATGAAGATGAAGAGGATGGCGGAGGAGCGGTCAAAGTGACGTCGGCGTAGCTTGGGTAAGGTATCAGATCAGGGCTTGCGTCAAAAGAAGGATGGTCGCATTTTTGATGTTACGGATAATGGGCTTTTGCATTCTGGTCTGGGCGGATCCATTGTGTTTCTGGGAAGGCGATTGCCCCCCTTTAGTGACGCATCAGATCCCTCAAAGCGCAGCTTGGAGTTTACAAGGATAACAATACGGGTTGGCCGCGATGGTCAACGGAGGCGGGCTTTTTTATTTTTATTTTTTTATTTTTTTTTGGGAGGTGTTTAAGGGGCAAATGGGGATATTGATGTTTGGTTGGTTGTTGGAGCGAAAGAAGAAAAAAACAATTCTGAGCACACAAAACAAGGGGGCAACACAACCAGCGAAGGACGACTGGGGAATGGGACATGTTCCCTCCCAGAAACGCCAAGGTGATTAGGTTGTTTGGCATACGAAGTGTTTTGGGTTGTGGTTGTATGGTTTTCAGGTGCTACAGCGCATTCTCCTCTTGCTCGTTTTGTGGGAAGATGACTCCCCTAGATGGGATGAGGGTTTCGTGGGTGGTCGGCTGTTTAAACGGGCAAAGGAAAAGGATAACGGGGCACTGAGTGGTTTCGTGTGTGTGTGTGTGTGTGTGTGTGTTTTTGCTTTTCCAGAGATACGATACCCCCTTTTCACATAGGCCGTAACGGACAACAAGTACAGTATTTACATATTTACTACTCACAGACTGCCAATTCTCACGGCTTGAAACGTGCTTTCTTTTTTCCAACCGTTTTCAACCAAGTTTGGATGGATGGAATTGTGTTTTACCGGTGTACAAGATGTGGTGTAGTGCGTACAAATGCTGCTGCTGTCTCGTGTGGCGGGAGCCATGCAGAGAGAGGTGGCTGATCCAATGTACCTAACTGGCCCATTGATCGTCGATATACAAAACGTAGAGTGGGTGGAGTACTGTTTATATATATATATATATAGAATAAAGCACGACAAACTACGGCCAACACACGGCTGCCAACCGGCGAAACAACGCCGAGGTTACAGGCGTAGACCTGGGAGCTGGGGGTCGAGGTTGTGCAGTATAGTACAAGTGAGTGGTCTTTCACAGGCCTGTAGGGCTAGCTTGGGAGGGGGGGGCCGGCGCCTGATACATAGCAGGAGGGGAACAGGGACGGAGGGGTGCTGCTGGCTCCGCGGGGCAAAAAGGGCCTGTCGCTCAGGAACTCTCAGAAGAGTTTTAGGGGCGTGTCGGCATTGTAGACACTGTAGTTGTTGTTGGGGGGGGAGGGGGTTCTAGCGTGCTGGCCTGGCTGGCTGGCCAGGCTAGACTGGTCCAGCGGGGGGAGGAGCGGGTACGTCCACCCCTGGGGAAGCGGCAGAAGGGACGAGGCATCTTTTTGTTTCCCGCGCGTTGCTTGTTTCTCTTTTTTTTTTGGTTAGGTCCTCGTTTCGGTGACATTGGTCGCTATACATTCCTGGCACGTCTTTTCGCTACCTCGCGTAAGTCACCTACCACCGGCTTTCCATAAGGTGCTGTTTACGGCGACATTCCACATTCAGCCCGCCAGCCAGCCCGCCAGCCAGCGTCGAACGGTGGTTACGTTTTATCCGTGCAAGTCACCTCGGCAAAGTCGACATCAACATCAACATCCAACACGGCAACAACAACAACAACAACCACGACAATCGAATGCGGGCCATGATCCTGCCATAGCCAGCGGTGGTAGTTTTTGTTTTCTCTTCCGAGTCGCCATCTCCTGTGCGCTGCGTGTTGCTAGCACGAGAACACAAGAGCAAGAACGACACTCGCTACCTTCCGTCTTGATTTACCGCGAACAAGCACACGACATCAAGAGCAAAGACCTCTGTGCAATGTGCCACGGGTTTCCACAGCTACTCTCGCCTCGGGCATACTCGACCAGTCCCTCTCGACGACAATAGACGACGACGGCAGACGACGACAGACAACGACAGACGACAGACAGACAACAACGCAAACGACCGACTCCCCCCCTTTTGCAACCATATTGATACCCAACCGATACCATCCACACCCCTCATCGGACCCGCGACCTTCCAAATGAAACGCTTCTATTCTTCCTCGTCGGCCTGCGACGAGTCGGCTTGCAGCGCCACTCCTCCGTCAACCTCACTCGGGACCGTGCTCTCCCTCACCCCCTTCATCGCCACATTTGCTCTCGTCTACGTGACCGTCTCCCGAACCATATTACCACGGCTGTCGCGCCTCGACTCGGCCCGCGATGGCGAGGACCACTTCCTCCCGGCCTCGGCCCCGGCTTCCCTCCAACAAGTGCACGCTGCACACGGCTCCAAATCCCCGCGCCGCCGGCTCACTGCGGCCACCTTCGCCGCCACCCTCGGCCTGGCCACCGTGCTGGGTGAGCTTATCCTCTCCGAGATCGCCGACCTGGTCTCGGCCGAGGCCCGCGACACTGCGCTGAGCGTAGTCGTGCCCACGCTGCTCGTCATGCTGGTCCTTGTCATACCCTTTCTCGAGATCCAAAGCGTGCTCTCCGGCTCGGGTCTCTGCACTTTCCAGACCTCCTCCCGCGGCCGCTTTCCCCGCTGGGCCTGGACCCTACAAACACTCGGCTTTGGCCTTTGGCTTGTTGTCTTTTGGAGCATCGGCAAGGCACTTCCCGACGCCGCTGTCACGGGTGACAACGAGAGCTTCTTGTACTCGCGCGCTGCCAAGATCAGGGGCAGTTTTGACGCTACGGGCATATCCATTGCTTCACGATGGCACGACGGAGCATCGCACAGCGGCGCCTCGTCGATATGGGGAGTGGGACCAAGCAGCGGTCTTTGGGGCTCGACGTGGACCGTGGACACGCTGGCGCGCGCCTGTCTGGAACGCATCGGCATTATTGGCATCTCGCTCATGGCGCTGCTGTCGGGCTTCGCAAGCGTGAGCAGCCCTTGGCACATGCTCACAGACGGCGCGGCGAGGCGCAAGCGCCCCGTTACCGACGCGGATATTAGCCGCAAACAGGCCGGCCTCGAGGCAGCGCGCGAGCTTCTCCTGACGAAACGGCACCGACTTGCCTCGCTGCAGCGCAAAATGGCCGCCACGACCGAGTCCACGAGCCCGACGGGGTCTGTCGCCGCGCGGTCACCAGGAGGTGCCATCATGGGCAAAATCGTCGGCTCGCTGAAGGGAATCAGCGGCGTGGGAGGTAATAGCGCGGACGCAAACGAGGCCAAGGCCTTGCAAATGGAAATCTCGGGTCTTGAAACAATGGAAACAACACTGAGCACCGCGTTGTCGGCGCTCAAGTCGCGACAAGTAGCCGAAGCCCGCGCTGGAACCTTCCGAGGCCGTCTACTCGCCATCCCAGCCTACATTTTCAGCATCTACTGCGTCTACCGCATCCTCGCCACCAGCCTGACTTCGTTCCGCAGGCTATATTACCCTGCCTCCGCAACCTTCTCCTCGTCAGACCCAATTAACCGGTTTTTGGGTCTGCTTGCCAAACACTGGGACCCCAAACTCGACCAATTAGCCTGGGCGCGGCAAATCTCCTTTTTACTCTCTGGTGTTATTCTCATCGCATCTGCCAATGCCGTTGTGCAGACCTTTGCGCTGTTCGCACGGTGGGCACCGGGCTTATTACACCAGGCGCAAGCGAACCTAGCACTGTTGATTGGCCAAGTTAGCGCCACCTATGTGATCTCATCAGGTCTGTTGTTGCGGTCGAATTTACCGCGGGACATGGGCAGCGCGGTGGGCCACGCGCTGGAAAGCGCGCTGGAACCGGGGTTCGTGGACCGCTGGTTTGAAGGGTGGTTTTTGATGGCGAGTGGGGCAACGGCGGTGGGAATCTGGGTTGGGCGAAGGATCCATGGGCCTTTTGGAAATGGCAGTGGCAGTGGGTTTGGGGAATGGGGCGAGGAGTGGGATGAATTCGGAGGGGAGGAGATGGGGGAGAAGAGGGCTTGAGTTGACGAATACTAGGTACCTCAATGGCTCCGGATCTGGGTCAAACGAGAGGGTAGTGTGCTAATTGTATTTTATTCTGACTTGTTGGTCTTGATACAGACATTGATAAAAACTTGCATATTTATATTGACGCAGGCTGTCAAGGTGGCTGGGTAAGCTACCTCACAGAGCAGAGGAAAGTCAAGTAACTCAAGCAGTTTAAATATTTGCCTTTTTTTTTTGGTGTTGTGTAGTGTTTTACAATTAGTGAGTGAGTTGTATAGCGATATAGTCCTAGTGTCTTGATAACTCACTCCACGGCTGGTTCTGTGAGTTGACTCGAGATGAGCCAAGATTGTAGACTGTAGACTTGAAAAGACTGGGTAATGGATAGCATCAAGTTAGCAGCCCGAGAGGCTGTGAACGCTCAATATTATGAAGCTGGCAGGGATGCTCGATATTCCTTGTATTACAAGTATCTAGTCTGCAGTCGAGCACTACAGAGAACATTACCAAAGTTGTTCTGGATTACTCGTTGGGTCAAGTCTGAGTGATGAGAATAGTAAAAAGGAAGAAAAAGAAAAACAAACAAAAAAGAAAAGAGAAGAGAGAAGTGATATACTTGTTCAGTATTGACTGTTACTACCGTGGTGAATTGGAAAGGCAGAAGACGGACACGAGAGACAAGAAAACCGAGAGAAAACAGCATTCATTTCAAGTCCACCTAGACCAAGGACACAGACCAAGAACATAGACCAAGAACCATCACGAAGGGATCTTCCCATGTCATCTGCAATCCAAGCCTATGCCTCCAGGGCTTTTCTCAATTTCAGATAATTACCATACGGTTACCATAATCAATGTACCACAATATCAATAGCAGTTCTGTCTTTCAGTCGGGACACAAAAAGCATGCACGAACACGCACAAACAAACACACACACACACACACACACACACACAAGAACTAGAAACAAGAAACCTTTTTTTCACCCATGTATAACTACAAAGTAACTGTCCCACAGTATAGCACTTGAATCACTCAGCCCATCACGTGTCAAGAAGGCAGGTTTTCTTCTCTTGAGTTCCTCCGACCTCCCATGTCCTCCTTCGTATCAGTCCCGCTCCTTCAGACTAACAACGCACTGGAACCATCTGCTTTCCCAGATTAGACACACATTGATTCTGTCTTCCTCGCTCTTCTTTTCCTGCTTCCACCTTTTCTTTTCCACTCGCACCAGCCTCAAGACCATCTCCTCAGTCCTTTCTTCATTGAACCCGTCCAAGACATCAGAATACGTATTCTAGGAAAGACAAGACAAGAAGGACCACATGAGAAGCCAGAAAGACACCGAGGTATCATTCAACGAAACAAGCATTCGATCTGCATTGGCTAGTCCTTGTGGAGGAGGGGAGAAATGGCAAAAGCCAATGGCAAAGAAAACAAACAAGAATCGGATGATGCTGAGAATTACCCTGCCACGCCGCCTTTTGTTTGAAACCCAGATCTTTTTGTTCCGAAGGGAAAGAAGAAGAAAAAGGACAGAAAGAGAGAAATCAATAGATGGAAGGATGGATATCAAAATCTTTAGTGCCCTCCATAAAAAGGTGCCAGCCCCCTCGCCTGCTGTATCGAAAAGTCCTTGACCAAAGCGTTGGTTGTATATGTGACAACACAAGAAGGCAGATGATGTGCTTCTATCAGTGTCTTTTCCCCTAATATCAATCCGCGTTTCCGTAGGACTAGTAGCAAGCCTTTGCATACAGAAGCTGGCGGGTTAGATCGTGACGTTCAGGACGGAACAGGACGGCCGCGGCGGCCCTTAGCAGGGGTGGATACAGTCGTCCAGCCATCAGCGTCAACGACAGGCGTGGTGGGAGTCGAGGGTGTCTGTGCCTGGTCACTGCCACGGCGGGGTTGCTCGTTGCCCCTGCGGCTGGGCTGGCGACCCTCAAAAGCACGGCCTCCGCCGCGGGGGGCACCGCCACCCCGACGGTCACCTCTGGGTCCAGAAGGAGCGCCACGAGAGCCAGACGAACGCCAGTTACCACTCTCGTTGGCACGAGACTTGGTGGCCTCAGTTGGTGCGTCCCGTGGGCGAGCAGCAGCCTTTTGCTCCGAGCCATTGACACCATTCTCAGCGTTCTCTGCACTGGCCTCAGTTCCTTGAGGAGCCGTCTCGGTCTCCTGGGGTGCCGTCTCAGGAGCAGCCTCCTGGGGCTGCTCAGTGGTGCCAGCTGGGGCCTCAGATTCGATTTCGGCCTCAGCAGGCTTCTCCGCCTCCTGCTGCTGCTCGGTGGCCGCCTTCTCAGAGGCCTCCTTAGCAGCTGCTTCCTTAGCCAGACGCTTTTCCTCCTTGGCCTTTTCATCTGCCTCCTTCTTCTCTTGGATTTCGCGTTGCTTCTTTTCCTCAATCTCGCGCTCACGGGCGGCAGTATCAATAGGTCTGGCGGCACCGAATGGGCTGGCTTTGGAGTCGGCGCCAGCAGAGGGCGACTGAATACCGGGTGCCTCGGAGACGGTACGCTTGGCCAGGTTCAGTCTTGGTCGGCCAGCGGGAGCAGCGGGAGCAGCGGCAGCCATCGAAGGCGACGAAGGAGCCTCCGAGGTAGGGTGTGAGGTCGCTGGAGACTCCTTGGCAGCGTCCGGTCGCATCTTGGCGCGCCAGTCGAACTCTTGCTCGGCAGCGGTAGGGGCACGAGGCTCGCGAGGCGGGCGGGACTCCTGGCGGGACTCTTGCTGGCGGCCTTCACCAGGACCCCAGGCGGCGGGAGAGGCCCCACGGTTGGCATATGAGTTGGTGCGCTCGCCCATTCTGTGTCCGGAACGGCTACCAGCACGGGAATCGCCTCGCTCCATGGCGGGAGCAGGGGCAGCGGGTGACAGCGGGCCCTTGCGCTCCCAGCTCATAGAGCTGTAGTCGGGGCCAGCAGCACGCGGCTCACGGAACTCGCGAGGCTCACGAGGCTCGTTGAACTCGCGGGGTCCGCGGTTGTTGCGGGAAGGAGCATCGGGAAGAGGGCCCTTGCGGCTCCAGTCGGAAAAGTCACGGTTGCTGTCGTTGCCGAAACGGTCCTTGGCTGTTTGCTGCTGTCAGTAATGCTTATCACAGATTTCCCAGGGAAGGCGCAATGCACATACGAGGATCGGCGACACGAATGCGAATGTTGCGGCTGAAAAAGCTCTCTTCGTTGAGAGCCAAAGCCTTCTTGAGATCGTCGGGAGTGGCGAACTCGGCGTATCCGAAACCCTTGGGACGCATCTCAGCACGGTCTTCGACAATGCGAACGTTGACGACCTCACAGCCAGCGCTGGCGAAGAAGTCGGTCACGGCCTCCTGGTTGGCATCGTAAGAAAGGTTGCCGAGATGGGCAGTGTAAGGAGGCTTGTCGGGGATAGGAAGCTCCTCGCGCTCCTGGCGGGCGTAGCCTGTGAAAGAGAGGTCAGCTTGTGGTATTCCATGTGTCAGAGACTGCGCGCAAAAGCGCCTTACCGGCATAGCGGTCGCTGCCACCGCCGAATGCAGAGCCACTGTCGCCACCACGGGAATAGCTGGAGGTGTAGGTAGAGCGCTGGCGGTCGGTGGAAGGGAGGGGTTGAGTGCCTAGTATCCGATGTCAGTCGCTAGCGAGCCGCGGGTGATTTGTGGCACCAGCTCAGCCAGGTTGGGATCAAAAGCTCACCAGAGGCTGCAAAACACCAGACAGGTCAGTACAATGCTGCATGCAGAAATGGGGCAAGGGATAGCCTCAACTTACCATAGGTCTCCTCAACCTCATCAGCCCAGTTGCCGCCACCGAAAGCTGCATGGACCTTGTCAGCAAGTGCGCAATGCGACGGGGGTTTGGGAGGGGCACATGAGAAAACGAGCATGAGCAAGAGAGGGGCAGGGGAGGACACGCACAACCATCGTTCATGAACTCATTCAGCGACAGCTTCTGCGCCTTTTCCTTCTTGGGAGCTATATCGAGACACGCAGTCCATCAGCAGGCGCACTTTTTTGTGTCTTGTCTCTCGGTCGAGCCAGTCGAGCCACGAGGGAGGTACGGCATACGCATGATTGCGGTGTTTAGAAGAGAACTTGACTACGTGACACGGAGCGGGTGCACGTAGACAAGCGAGGGCGATGGATGATAGCCGCGAAGGCTTGTTCAATCCAAGGCGAGGAGTGTGGTGTCGACGTCGATGTCGAATGAGGCGCGAACGGCGGAGAGAGGCCGAGCGTCGATGTCGAAGAAAAAACGGTGGGCAGAAGAAGAGAAGAGGCGTGTCGGGGTCTAGAGCAGCTCTCTTGTGTGGACTCGTCGTGGTAGCGCCGAGATAAATGCTGCTAGTGGGGCGGAGATCAGCCAAGACTCAGAGGAACAGCACTTCAGGTTAGGCAGGATATGGCCTGAGCAGGCTGGCGTACGCTGGTGGTGGCCGAGTGTTTGGGTCTTTGGGTGCTGCGCGTTGGACGTTGGCAATCTCGACTGGGCAGTTTCGCAGTGACGAGAGAAAAAGGGCCTGACGGGCAGCAGAAAAAAAAAAAGGTCGTTGCCGTGGCCGATTTGGACGTTGTGCCTTCTTTTTGCGAGGAGCCTCACTAGCGCTGAAATTTTTAGGTGTGTCCGTCCCTTCCCGGGCCCAGGGCAGGGAAAAGAAAAAATAGCCCCTCGCTGTGCTGCACCTCGGGGGCAAGTGTCACTATCGCTGGCTGGCCCGCGCTAAGCTGCTTGCGGTCTAGCGTGCCTGCCCTCCGGATGGGCGCACGACGCATTATGCAATCAGGCGGGCAAGTATTCAGTTATCCAACTGGGCATGTACTCGGTGACATTGAACCTTTACACAACCCCATCTTGGCACACTCCCTAGACCACATCACAACGGCAGCCCAGCCCATTGTTCCCTCAGCTGCCAAACAGGCTCACCGGTGCCGACAGTCCCGCCCTTTCGACTCTCAGCCGGCTTGCTATTGTGTCGCTGCATCAATGGCCGCCCCCCCGCCAGCGCCAGGTGCCCAGCCGCCACAATCACCAGCACCCTCACCACGGGCCACCACGACAACACAGGAACGGTCCGTTGGAACCACGAATTTGCTGGCCGACAGTCTCCGAGTAGGCGCTGGAGTAGGTGCTGTTGGGCTGCTGTTTGGCGCAACGGCTGGCATTGTCAAGGGAACAACTCCCATCTTGTTCTCGTTGAGCACGGGAATCCAATGGTTCAGTTTGAGCTCAGCATTCTATGGCAAGTATTCACTCCACAGATCTCGAACAAGGTCGATCAAACAGGCTGACGATTGAATAGGGACACGGTACGCGGCACTTGCAAGGCTTGGGCCTGTAGATCAGGCGACGCCTTCGCAGAAGCTGCAAGCCAGCGCCATCGGCGGAGGCGTCTCTGGAGCAACTGTTGCAGGCATCCTTCGTATGTCATTTCTTCCAAAGGGCAGACAGCCGCACCAGATCGCTAATGTCAGTCTAGGTGGGCCACGCAATATTCTACCTGCCGCCTTGATGTTCTCACTGCTCGGTGCTGGTGGTCAGTTTGCCGTCAACAAGCGGACTGGTGCTGGTGATGCAGTTCCGCGAGACGAGGCCAGTAGCTGGCTCAATTTCAGATTCAGCCCCATGAAAAAGCTCACCGATGCCGAATACGAGCACATGCTGAGCGAGAAACTGCTTGTGCTAGAGGCCGAGATTGCCATTGTCGAGGACAGCATTGCCGAGTTGAAAGCACAAAAGCTGCAACAAGAGGCTGGTACAAGCCGCTTGTGAATCGAAATTTCTACAGACATGCCTTGCGAAGCCTGTCATGCCCGTACTAGACAACCGCCGGTGGGGAGCTCAAAGCGACTACCTAACATCGCCGAGCCATGTGTAAGTTGTTTGTCTGCATAGGCAATTGTCTATTCCAACACAAATTACGAATGCATCACATCTGGAAGTCTCAAAATGCGTTCACCATTATGATATTTGAGGTTCTTCATCAAGTTCATTCATCGCTCTAAATGCAAACTAACGCTTCTATAAACAGTCAATCATCTTAACGAGATCCCAGCTCAGTCTCTTTGGACGCCTGAGTCACACTCTCAGGCGCCACGTATCCCTCAGCAGAAATGCTGTCAGGCACCGATTCTGGTCTGTAGTAGTCCTCGCCCTTGAACTTGGAACCGCCTGGACCAGGTGGGTTGGAGCCGACATTGTGGACGGCCGCGCTGGCACCCTGGTCCAGAATGTCGTTGCCCTTTCGCTCCTTGCCAGCACCGACAATGTCGGACTTGCCGAGAGCCTTGCGGGTTATAACATCGTTATCATTGTCGCCGGTCTGCTCGAACTTGCTCTCGGGGCCGCCCTTGCCTTCAAAGTGCTCGCCGCGGGTTTGACTGTTCAGACACATGGAAGTCAGCAAGATGTTCTATTTCCAAGATCGACCAAACCTCGAAACAATGGGTGTTTGGTTGAACATACCGGCCGCGAGCGTCAAGCTCACCACCCTCCTCTGGTGGGATGCGCTTGTTGTAGCTGGCGTTGGTGCTCAGCTCGTCGTCGTACTTGACTTCAGCGCCGGGGAACTTGGACTCGACTCCTGAGTCAACGCCGACGTTGTCAGCGGACTTGTTGTTGCTTCCAGTCTTGGCCTGGTAGCTGTTCAGGTCAATCTCGGCCTGCTTGGCGATGCGGTTGAGTTCCTCGTTGGATGGTGCCATTGTGATGGTTACAGGAATTGTTTGGCTCGAAAAGTGTTGTGTAGTTGGAATGTCTTGGGTATCTTGAGCTATGGACGGTTCGTCACGTGCGGAAGATGATATAAGAGATGGTGATTGCAGAATGGCAAGAAGATATCAACGCAACCATTAATTCGGATTGAGGCTGGAGCCCTATATACCTGCAAACACCAAAGGAAAACTCTTCTGACATTTCTTTCCTCACCACTGTCGTAACCGTACCACTGCTCATCTATCCCTAGACGTCATATTATGATACGGGTTGTATCATAATTTCACTACATAGTACTGATGTAATGGGTGGGGATGGATCACGGTGGAAAGGCTACGCGTGATGATCTCATACATTTCATTGTCCATACTATGTACCAAAACACAACACAAACACACTCCACACACAATAACTCCGATTCACAAGCCAATACCGCCTATTGATCGTACTTCGCAGTACGGTGATAAGGAAAGATCAAGGTGATGTGATGCAGCGTCGATAGATGAGGATTAACGTCATTGGGTGGGTTTGGTGGTTTCTTTTTTGGGCAGTGACTTGTCTTACCCACGCAGTCATTTGGTGAAATGGATGGGTGGATGTGGGTGTCTGTCAGTTGTGCTGCGTGCTGATGTAATTGTTGCCGCTTGATTATTTTTCACAAGCGCGATGCGATGCGATTCGATTGCGATGAAGAGGGACTACTATGATTCGAGTGCTAGGTTGGTTTGGCTGGCAGAGCGGACAAAAGTGGTAGTAAGCTGCTTGGCAAGGCTGGGAATAATCGCGGGTGATTGAGCGAGCGAAGCCGCAAGCCGCAAGCGGCGAACATCTGACAGAATCTGTAGGTGCGAAGCAGGTAAGGATAATCACGTGAGGAAAGAAGCAAAAGTGATGCGGAGTCGTTTCTAAGTGTTTTGCGTGTTTTGTGGATTTGGACGTGTTGGAATGATCTTTGGCAGTTTGTCTATCTGTTTTCTTTCGGGAAGGGGGTTGGGTGTATATATTGATTGAGGTTTAACTGTGCATCGGATTCTCCAGTTTCTTGTCTCGAGGCGTGGCTCCTACGATCATTGATGTTGTAGGTCGTCAACTTAGGATGAGATGCGGCTAGACTTTGGACCCTCATGCAGCTTGAGCTCTTACCACGACATCCGACTCCTTCATCCAAACAATATACGAGCCTCCATGCTCGATTGCCTGATGCAGACCCTCCACTCCTTGATAGTTTGGAAGACAGATAGCACTGGAAAGAGAGACATCAGTTCGTACTTGTATACAAGTCTCGAGCTCGTTCCTACAAGCCTCCCTAGGTTTATCAATGTCATCCGTGAGAAGCGTGATACAAAACAGAACAAGACCGTAAGACAGGCAGGCGTAGCACGACGAAACAGTTGTGGTGTCACAGATGCGCGGAGGCTGGATGTGTCGATGCTTGGTAAAGTGAATCTCGATTTTTTTTTTTTTTAATTTTTTGGTATGGGTGTCTTGGGTATTGCTGGAGAATTATGTTTGAAAAAGATAGGAAGGATGAGAAGAGGCGGTGATAAGACCGCTTTTGGTACTTTGGCGGTTTCAGGCGAGCAGAGCAAGTTGCACTGCAAGGCAAGACGATGATAATGAGTGCTGGCTCGACAATATTCAAGTATTTGTGGATTCTCAGGACACTCGACCGGTTGCATCAGCAGTCATATCACGATGAACTGAATGCAAGAACATGATCACCCACGAGTACCACTTGGTAGAGTCGACGTTGCTTTGCGATGGAAATCGCAGACAAGTCTTACAATTGTCTGTTGCACAATATGTCGTGACTGTTGTTGTGCTTTATGTTTCGTCTAGACTCGAATTCCCCCCTTGGGGAGAACGGTCCACGGACGAGGAGAGTATAGTTGATATTTGTCATCCCACTGGCTGCTGCTGTTGTGAGCAATCATTGGTAGCTTGCTCTGCTTGTGCATATTTAGGTTTGGATTTCCAGTACAAAAAAGAATAGACTCTGTGCTTTGCTGGCCGTTCAGGAGATGGTGGGGTTGGGAGCGCAGCGAGAGAGATTGTGATGAAGATGGGTTATACTTGTGCAAGTAGAGGCGGTCGCCCCGGCCCGACCTCCTTGCCCCGCCTTGTGTTGATTCGGACGAGCCGTTTATTTATATGGCTTGGGTGTGCACAGAGCGCCGAGAGAATGAATTAGTCAGGAGAAGAAGGCCTTCAGTTGATGCTCCTTACCTTGGTTCGAAAGAGTGTCATTTGAGTACTCCTGAGTGTATATGTCTGCAAGTGTTGGGCAGTATAACAACAGTATCACCGTATTCGTCTCAAGTCATAGCATAGACATTCAAGTATACAACGACACAATGCTCATGGAAGCGTGCACCGAGTGTACTCACTCTTGCACCTCATTGGCTATGGCACAAGATTAAGGTGTCTTTGACAAAGGCCATCAGAATTTCCGTTGCAGATGAAGAGTGGAGACTGCTCTGAAACTCAGCCTGGGGGGACGGTCCAGATGGATATTCTGCCGAGATCAATTGATGCCGGCCTGACCAATCTTAGTGGCTGCCTCATCGAGTAAGCCTTGTACCTACAGGCTCTGTAGCTAGCACTGGAAACCTCATTCTGCAGTCAAGGTGCCTTCACTGCAGTGGCATTTGGCCTGTCGAAGACGCTAAACATGCTAAACACTGCTGACTGACATGCTGTAACTGGTACATTTCCATGTTGCATCTCGGCTGCAACGGCAAAGGGACGCCGGCTGCAGCTCAACAAATTCTCTTTTTGGTCGGTCCAGCAACGCCGTCTCCGAATTCCCTTCCAAATCTGCAGAACAAACCGTTTTTGTTGTTGGTAACACAACATCCCATCAGCATTCTGGCGGCTTGGTTGGGACATGTTGCTAATTACAGCACCGCACACCCTGCCCAATTGATGTTGCTACTTACCGAGGGCCCAAATACTCCTTCGGGGGCTGTTTTTCTTGTCAATTCTGCCAGTTACAGCAGCTAGAGCCCTGCTAGCCTGTGCTGACCTGCACTAGCCTCGCTGACTCCTGACACTCCCACAGGGCTGTTCAGCAAGTACCTCTGGCAACAACCCCCCTGTCGCTGATGACGGCGCTCGCCAGGGTGACAGGACTATGGGTGTTGTAGGTACCAAGTACATGCTAACAACATCACAAACCCCAAAGCAGACGACCAGGTAGCCAATCTGCCAGTTCAGTCCAGTCCAGCCCTTTTTCTTATTCTTGCGGCTCACCGTCCGTCCTCCGTCACGTCCACGGCTAAGGCCAACATCACCAACACCTGCGTTAGCACGCCAACATCTCGCCAGATCGTCCTGCCAAAGCTGTGCCCGCCGTGCTTGCTCCCAGCGCATCTGCCCCGGCCTTTGTCCACTCGCTGTCGCACCTGTTCGGTTCCCACCACCAATGGAAGATGCGAGACGTCCAGCCCTCTTCAAGTAAGTCTCGTGCGCATGCTTAGGATCTCGCGAAAACCACTTCTTTTGATTCTCCTCAGACTGGCCACATGACTGACAGGCTCGCTGCTGGCTGCCACTCACCACAGATAGGATCGCGGCTTGCGCCAGGTAGAGCGTCGCTGCCCCTAGTGGGCCCAACCATCTCTCGGCGAACATGGCTCTCCTGAACCCATCCTTCATCTTCGGCGTCTTGGTCGTCCTCTACCTCTCCTCCTTTGTCCTCTTCGCCATTGTCCGATTCCTGACCGGCCTCTCGATCCAACGCATCGGCTACTTCTCCCTGCGCCGCCTTGCATACGTTCCCAAAGATGGCATCAAGATCGAAATCAGGGGGCTCGGCCTCAACGTCCACAGACCGACTTTCGCACAACCTACTTGGCTCAGTGTCGTCGTGAGCGAGCTGGTAGTCACCGTCGATGTGCGCGAACTCGAGGCCAGCAAGGCTAGTGCCACGGTGGTGGCGGCAGACCCTGACGATCCCGCCCTCTACAAGAAGGATCAAGAGCCCAAGCCACAGCTGGACGTCCCTCGAACCCCAATTACCCGCCGCCATACGAATACGTACCAAAAGCGCAGCGAAACATGGAAGCAGCTCACACGGATCAAGGAGCGCATAAAAAAACTACATGGGAATGTGAATTGGCTACGCATGGTCGATGTCGTGGCCACAAACTCGACCGTAAATATAGTAGATGTGGGCAATATCCAGTTCGGCAGCGTCACGATCGCGGTCGACACACGACGCAAAATGGTCGACCGCGCCCGCTTCTTTTGGGCGTCGAGGTCTCGAACAAGCCATGGCCAGCGCCAGGCGGAATGGATCATGACAATCAGGAGTGTCCTGTTTACGCCATTAGGGGCTGAATCCGCCGAAGTCCTTGACAATCTTACCCTCAACGTCCACGGCTTCCTCTACGAGAATCTCGACGGCCTGCGCGAAGCCTCCATTGCATTGAAGCTCGGCCGCGTCCACGTTCCCTTGGACGACATAATTACTTCGACGAAACGGATGCAAGAGCTCAAGAGTAAAGCCATTTCAACACCTCCCCCGGAGCCAATGGAGGAATATGTCGAAAAAGTCATGCAAGAGCTGGATGAGCCTGGCAGCACGGACGAGCAGCTCATGCAAACAGTATCGGATTCGAGGGAATTCGTGGGCTCAATACTTCGCGGCATCAAGGAGGTTCAGTTTGCCGTCAGTTTTGTTGGATTAACCAAAAAGGTCGAGGCTGTCAAGACCGCTGGACCGCCAGTCATCCTCAATGCATCCATGAAGGAAGTCGGCATCGATCTCCACAGGCTGGATCCCAAATCTCCAGCACATAGGATGTATTTTCCGTCCAAAGACTTGGCGCACGAGGCGCTGCTTGCAGCACTTTCGATATCCATAGGCCTCGACGATGGCAATGGAAGCCCGCAGCGATTAGTGTACGTGCCCATGGCAACGACAACGGTCCGCACGACATTGCCCTCCAAGACGGTCGAAATATCTGGATCCAGCGATCCAGCGCAGAGAAATGCCAATATTTTGTTTGCAAACTCGGTTGTGACGTCTCCGTCTGTCGATCTGGACCCAAAACACCTCCCGATACTTCTGGCGATGTTACGACCCAAACCAAAGAGGAGGAGGCCGCAAGCGCCCATGGAACGGCACACTCTGATATCAAGGTTGCTGCCAAAAGCCAACATCAAATTCTCCATGCATGAGCCAGTTTTACGAATTGCGTTGCCACCCGTTGGCAAAGGAGCGGACCCTGACGACTTTGACCTGATCATCTCCTCCATCTCCTCTATATCCATTGACGCAGAATCCTTCCACTCGACCATTGAGGAGCTTCATTACTCCCTAGCGTCTAATCTCAGAGTACAGTCTCACAACCTTTATTATCAGACCTTTGCTGGCGAGCGCTTTGACCTCGTTGAGACAGAATCCTTCGACCTAAAAGTCAACCTCAGCGCATCTCCCGACGTACAAGTTCTCGCGACTGGCAACCTGCAAACATTCGCAGTTCGACTAGTGCGCCCCGAGATCACGGATGGCTTGCGACAAATTGTCCGTCAACTGCGTCTCAGAGTCGAGCCCGATAAGCGTGGATACTCGAAATCATCCAAGGAGTCCAACTTTCTCCGCGGGATGCCTCCTTGGCTGTTGCATTTTAAGCTACAAGCTTCTGATTTCAGCGCTGAAATTGCCGGTGTTGATGAGGACATATCAGCAGAATCGAGAGGCGTTTCTTTGTCTTTAGAGGAATGGACGGTGGAATACCGAGCACAGAGATTGGAAGGCCTGCCTCGCCGCGGCGCTAGGAAGCGCGCAAACAGTCGGGTCAGCGTCTCAATCGACCCCGAAATCATCAAGAGTCTTCCGGTATCTCCCAAAAAGAAGCATTCTACACCTGGTGATGGACGGCGGGTGGCCTTCCACGTGCGCGGCTTGGAAGCATTCGTGGTAGAGTCGGCCGACCGTTGGGAAATCGACCCCTTCATTCGCATGCCTCGTTTTGAAGTTGCTTTCTCCACCACTACAGACAAACAGGGACCAGTTTTCCACGTCCATTCTCACATCAAGACTCTGATGGTACAGTATTCTCTATATCGACACTATGCGATTGGAGTTGCCGTATCAGTCTTGCGCAAGGCCTTTGTTCACGGCAGCGGTGACGCTGCATCGCCAAGCGTACCGTCCACACCTTCTAAGCCCAAGCACAAGAGCTCAGGCTCCCAATATTTGTCGCCCCCTCTACCTGACGCTCCTCTCATGGAGCCCGAAGAGGTCGATCCAGCTACAGAACTTGTTGCCATTGACTTTAAGGCAGTCTTTGTGCAAATCAAGGCAGACATGCCAGCAGATCCACCACTAATGCTGCATGTACACGGTCTCGAAGCAGGGCGCCATCGCTGGTCCTCGCCCTTCTTCCACACAAGGCTGATCCGGCTGTACTCACAACCTCCTCGGATGCATGGCGTGTGGGCCAAAATCCTCAGCATTAAGCATGGTCGCCTTGATTATCGCGAGTCCCGCCGCAAGTTGCCCAATGGTGTCTATCAAGAAGAGAAGATGTTTGATATTGTCACAGAAGCCGTCAGAGGAGCCATCCCGCACGAATTCGTCCTTAGCAAAGTTTCCGACAATGTTACCAACGTCATCAAGTCTGTCCAACAGCTGCACCACCGCTTCAAGACAGGCACTAACGAGTACATATTGGACAAAGGCCCAGAAGGACCAAAGAATGTTCCCAAGGTTTCGTTCAGGACCAAGGCGTTGCTATTTGAACTCGAAGACGGTGCGTTTGAGTGGAAGCTGGGCATGATCTATCGGGCAGGTCGCATCGAACAGATGCAGAGGCAAGCGCGAGAGGAAGCCTTCCGTATCAAAGTCAAGAAGATACACGAGGAAGCCAGGAAAGAGACCAGCGTCCGCGCGCGTTCGACTGGACCAAGAGCGTACTCCACTCGTTCTGGTGCAGCTTGGGACAGGAGTGACAGTGCCGATGGTCGTCGGCCACGATCGTCTAGTGTTGGTCGTGGGCGCGGCCGTCCACCCAGATACGATCCGGACGTCGGTTGTGAGATTACCGGACACACATTGGTTTCGATTGCGGATGCTCGCGCTAAACTCAATGCACACAACTCCAAGAGCTGGAGGTACCGAATTGACCGTTTCTACGCAATGGCCCGCAACGGCATAAAAGACGTAAGAAGCACTTTCTGGGGAGCAGAGCAAATACCAGACGACTTTGACGACGGAGAAGACATTTTGGAGGTACCACATCGATCAGCCCTCATGTCAGCCTTGATCCACGACCTACATTTCATGATCGACAAGCCGTCATTCCCGATGGAAGAACTTCCAGACTTTTTGCACAAGGTCGGCAAGGGCATGCCACGCGACATGAAGTATTCCCTGCTGGTCCCTATGAACATACAAGTTAATATGGGCGAGGCAAGAATATCATTGCGAGACTATCCTCTGCCTCTGCTGCACGTTCCAAGCTTGAGTTCGACACAGTCGTCCCGACTGCCAGCATTATCACTCAAAACAAACTTTGTGATTGCAGAAGAGTTTAGAGGCATCGAAGCTACGAGGCGCATACGCGTCAATGTGATTCCGACACCGGGGCCTGGGTCGGAAGGAGGCAGTAATCGCGGCTTCGATATCGATGTTAGGCGCACCATTGGCCCCATCAAGTCTTATTCCGACATGCACGTGGACATCAATACATCTCTACCGACGCGCATCACCTGGGGACCATCTTACCAACCCGCCATCCAGGATATGATGATGGTCATTGAGTCGTTCACCAAACCTCAGCTGGATCCTTCCGAACGCGTTGGATTCTGGGACAAAATTCGGCTCGGTTTCCACTCGCGGGTGCGCATCGCTTGGAAGGGAGATGGCGATGTGCATTTCTGCCTCAAGGGCACAAGAGATCCTTACCAAGTTATTGGCAATGGTGCTGGTTTCCTAATGTGCTGGCGCAACGATGTCAGATGGAATATCCATACTGAGGATGATCCGAAGCAGTTCATGACCGTCGACAGCGGCGAATATGTCCTTGCAATTCCTGACTTCAGTCAATATGCACGCGACACGGCTCGACGACAAAACGACAGTGATAGTGTGCTGAGCGAGACCAGCACCAAGACTGGCGCAGCTTTCAAGAAGGTTGTCATGAAGTTGTCTGGCAAAGTACAGGTGATGGCAGGCTTGGTTTTTGAACAGGCTATCGAGAATGGCAAGAGGAGGTTCGATTTCCGTCCCCACTACGAAGTCAAGCTCAAGTCACCATCACACGCCAAACCAGATGAAAACGGACTGCCTTATGATGCCTTTCGAGGGTTCAGAAGTCAGCATATACACCTGTCCATTGCTGTCAGGGCACCTGTTGATCGTGATTGGGTGTCGTCGAGCGTTGAGAGTTCGCGAAGCTACAATACCGTTCATCTTACGCCTCGCTTCTTTACCCACTTCTTTGCATGGTGGTCTCTCTTTGGCGGCACAATGTCGCTTCCTGTTCGGCAAGGCAATCTCTGGCCTGGCCGGGAAAAGAACAGCAAGAAGTTTGGCAGACATCTGGCAACCATCAAGTACAATATCCTACTTGCACCGCTATTTCTTAGCCACATCTACAAGCACAAGGACGTGGAAGACTGTGATGAAAATGCTGTATCTGCTACAGGTGTCAAGGTTCGCTTTGACAGCTTCAAGTTAGACATACATCAAAGACGCGAGGAATTCAACACCACCAGCGACAAGGGCCTGAAAGCACAGAGTCGAACTACAGGCATGAAGATTCATGCTGCTCAGCTAGACTTGGCAGCTGTGGATATCCGTGCTGTGTCTGCTAGCATTAAGGGCACTACTACAGAAGCAATCATGAGGAATAGTCTCGGCTCTCTTATTACACAACACGAAGATGATGGTACTGATCTCTCCAAGTTTACCATTCCTGATAACGACTTGAGCTGGATTGACATGGATGACTTTGTGGAGCTCGACTGGATCTTGCCATCGGAGGCCAACCCAGACACCAAAATACTACCTCTAGCCTTTTGTCCACGGCTCACCTACTTCCGACAAACAGATATTGGCGGCATTATTGCTGGCGATCCTGAGAGGACAAGTCCGTTTGGCCACGAACCGACGCACTTGTGCAGCATGAGCCAGGATGACGACCCTCGGCGCGTGCAGGCTCAACTTGTTCAACAACGGCTAGATCAGCTTGCTCTGCAATTGCAAGAGAATATGCGGAGTATCGGCAACGCAGAGCTGAAGTTGATTCGTGAGGGCGACCAGAGCCCCGAGGCACGCGCCACTCTGGACGCGTTGCTCATGCATGGAAGCGTCTTGCACGACAAGAAGGAGTTCCTGGAGAGTATGCTGGATCAAATGACGAGTTCGCCTATTCGTGCCAATGATTCGGAGACGTCCAGCGGTCAAGGCGAAGGATCAATCAATCTACCAACAGGAGCCGACTTCGCAAGCGATTTCTTGAATCGCTTTGTTGTGCACAATTTGCAGCTCAAGTGGAATAATCTGCTGCGGAATATCATTCTGCGTTACATCCATCAAGTCAGCCAGCGTCGAGGTTTCATTTACTACCTGTCTCGCCCCGCGGTGAAGTTCATTCTAGACATTGTCGAAGAACAGACCAAGTTGAAGAGCACCAAGAAATCGGATGATAGTACCAGACACGCAGACAAGACAAAGACCAACGGAAGCCGAGGCGTCAAGGACGATATTCAGGACCGCATCGAAAAGATTCTTCAGGACGGCCGCAAGTTCGTCAGCGCCGACGACGACACCGAGAGTGCTGCCGACGTGCCCAATGTTTCCATGCAAGATCTGACTGGTGGTATTGCTGAGGGCTTTATGCCGCAGAAGAGTTACCATGTTCGATTGATTGCGCCGCAAATCCAGCTTCAGAGCGACAAGAACAAGAACAATGTGGTCATGATCACGAGCAAGGGCATGGAGCTCAAGGTCGTCGAGGTTTCAGACAAGGAGAGAATCTTTGATTCGGTCAGTGGACTCGTCCAACGCCGATTCCTAGTCAACATGGACAGCACGCAGTTCTTTGTCACGCATCAAAAGTGGTTTTCGACTCAATTGCTATCCTTGTACTCTGGCAGTACGTACGGTACGCCGAATGGCTCCTCCTGGCCTCCCTGGGTACCTATGGAGATCATGTCCGACTTCAAGACGGACCCCGTCGGCTTCAAGCGTGTAGTGCAAAAGACTTCGGCTATGCTCAGATACGACAAGTACAATACCTTGCGTCTCAAGTACAATGACGACGTCAACTCCGGCGACGGAGCGGATGGCGAGTCCGACGACGCCAACGCGGAGTGCCGCATGGACAACCTCATAGTCGAATTCCCACAAGCACGAGCGATTTGCAACTCTTCGCAGTATTACGCCATCTATGTCATTGTCCTGGACTTGCTGATGTACAGCGAGCCGCTGGAAAAGACACGCAGCGAACGCTTGGAAAAGATCATGCTCGCCTCCGACTTCAGTGACTTGAGGGGAACACCCGAGATGGTCATCAAGCTGCAAGAGCGGATCCGGCAGCTCGAGGACATCAAGTCGCATTTCCAGATCCACTCCAAGTACCTTGACAAGCAAGGCTGGCAGGACAGGCTCTTGGTTGAGAGAGACCTGGCTGCCTGTGAGGATGAGCTCTTCTTCATGATGAAGGCTATTACCACGTCTCAGCGCAAGTACGATTCGACACAAGGCAATGCCCTGCTCAAGTGGTGCATTTCTGTCAAAGATATTGTGTGGCACTTGGTGCGGGATGGCAACGAGCCTCTATGCGAATTTCAGCTCAAGGATGTTGAATATGACCGGACTGACAATTCTGACGGTTCGCATATAAATCTCATCCGCGTTGGGAAAGTGCTGGGCTTGAACTTGTTGCGCGACGCTTTGTATCCTGAGATGGTGGCACCGTTCCTCGAAGGTGATCGCTCTGCAACCATCCTCGAGAGCCAGCCAATGGTCACAGTTTATTGGTACATGCTCGAGGCTGTTGCCGGCATCCCAGTCATGGACCACTTTGAGGTTAACTTGTTCCCACTTAAAGTCCAGCTGGAGCGAGAGGTTGGCAAGAAGCTCTTCGAGTACGTGTTCCCCGGTATGGAAGGGGATAAATTCGCAGCCAGCGGCGGGAAGAATGACTCTCCACTGATGCCCCGGACCGACCTGCCTGGTGGTGAAAGGGCAGCAGAGGAAGAGTTCTTGCAAGACCAAGCACGACCGGCAACGGCTAGATCGGACATGGACGGCCTCGATGCCACACCCTTTGAGACTCGGGCCGGATCTCTCGAGCTTCGCCTGCGTCCTACGCTCACCTCGGACGACAAGGTGAGCTCTCCCAAGAACAACAAGGCATCCAGTGTGCACTCGAACGAGAAAGTCTCGGGCTTCGGTGGCTTCTTCCGCTCCAACAGGACCGGCCTGGCCAAGAAGAAGTCGCTCGACTCGCTGCGCTCCGCCAACCCTCGTCCTGGCGTCAACCGGTCTGGCACGAGCTTCTCCACTAAGAACGAGACGAGTTCTGTGAGCTCCGACACAACCAAGAAGTCTCGCTTCACGCTGCGCAGGTCCGACAACAAGCCCGAAGAGCCCTCTGACGACCTGACCGAGATGATTTCCCGCGCCTCCAACTACATGACCTTTTCCCACATTAAGCTTCCCTCAGTCGTGCTCTGCCTCAGCTACAAGGGCAAAGGCGACCGCAACATTGAGGACGTACACGACTTTGTCTTCCGCTTGCCGACCATCGAGTACCACAACAAGATGTGGTCTAATCTGGACCTGGCTCTAGCCCTCAAGAGCCGTGTTATCAAGGCCCTCATCAGCCACACGGGCGCCATCATCGGCAACAAGTTCCGCCATCGGCCCAATATCGCGCAGCAGAACAAGTTGCGCGAGCTCGCCAGCAGCTCTGTTATCATTGCTCCGGCCAGCCTAAGCGATAGCCAACATGGCGGCAGCGGCGATGACTCGTCGAGTCTTTTTGGACTGGACTTTTCGCGGTCACCCCCACGTTCGATTCAGGGTTCTGGATCGTCAATCCCTCTTCCGCGGAGCAACAGTCGTAGCTCGAGCGTCACGTCGAGCAGCAAGTCGATGCACAGTAGCCATCTCCAAGTGAATACCAACACAACCATTACCGCAAGCTCAAGCGGTGCCAGCTCATCCACCTCCATCAACAACAGCAGCAACACCACCAATACCAATACCAATAATAGCGGTCCAAGCGGTCCAGTCGTCCCCAGTTTCCAAATGATGCCGCCGACGCCCAAGGAACGCACTCCGTCCGAGTCAAGCAGCAACAAGTACTCTGGCTTTGGCATCTCGATGCTCCGCCCCTCATCATCAAGCAGCATGCGCTCCTTCAACAGCTCGAGCTTTGGGGCCAATCAGCGGCGTGGAAGTAACCTGAGCATGGCGAATAGTACAGGTAGTGGCTCGCCTGAGCAGGTCATGACGAGGTCGCGCACGATACTCGGCGGATTCAACAATAAGGATAAGCCTGAGGGGAACTCTAGTGGTGGAAGTGATACTGGCAACGGCAACGGGAACGCCAAGGATCCGAGCAATTTCTTCAAGGAAAAGTTCTCTGCGCTTGCGAATAAGCTGAACAACAATAACCATAATCAGCACAACAAGGACTCAACGAGTAATAATAATAACAACAACGCCATCTCACGCAGTGGTAACGCTGGAGAAGCAGAAACCACCTTCACTAGCGGTAGTCCAGGAGGAGGATCATCAGGCCTACCAACACTAAGACCAACATCTGCCGTCACCTCCTCCTCCTCTTCTTTGTCCTTTGGCGGCGCAGACCGCCGCCCTGCATCGCGGTGGTCGTCGCGCAGCGCGGATGTAATTGAAGAGGATGATGATGAGGATCTCGGTACGCCTCGAATTGGCGGTGGTCCTGGCGGTGGTCTTGGGGAGAGAGATGCGGTGAGGGTGAATCAGGGTGATTTGAACAATAACAGCGGTGATGGTGAGGGAGGAGGAACACTGGGTAGGGGAATCAAGCTAAGGACTTGAATTGAAGGTGCAGAGAAAGGCATCTTACATAGATGAGGCGTCAGCGTAAATCGAATGCATAGTAACAATAACCACAAGAAGAAGATCACGGTCACCAGACAGATCGATCAATATAAAATCGATTGATTGATTGATTCTGTCAGAGAAGGACGCGATACTTTTTTTTTCCTTCTTCGTTCTTTTTTATATACATTTTCTTGTTTGCTTCTTGATCATCACATACTCGTGTACATAATTAAACTACCACGGCATTATGCAAGCAAGGATGGGAGGCTTTTTTTGGTCTTTTTTCTGCAAAGCAGTATTTGAATACGTGGAAAAGAAGAAGCGCTGTGAAGCGAAGGTCAAGCAAGGGTGGAAGGCTTTTTGTTATTCATTCATTGTGGGATCACTGGACTCAAAGACTTGGAGAGAGAGAAAAGCACTGAACTTTTTTTATTATCGCTCAATATCGTCGCAGCATCACTACTCCGAACGGTGGTTTGTTTGTTGTTGTTGTCCCAGTTGCCCAGGTGTTGTCGGAATGCACAATTCATTCTCGTCCCCTGCAGCCCCGTGGGCCCCCCACCACTTACACACACACACACACACACACACACACACACACACATACACACATACACACCTGCCCTGCCAGTCTGCAGCAAGACCACGCTGGGATTCTGTACACCTTCCTTCGACAAGCGGCCCGCTGACCTGAGTGAGGCAATGGCCCGCCATCCATCCACTTGGCTCTGGTGGGGGACATATGCACAAGACATTTCAAACAAGTATTTTAACTAGTCTTCAACTTAATCGTACAAGTGCATAATATGTTTCAAACATTGAGTCGAATGCACGGCATCAAAGCCGTGCCAGTCAGTGTGTGCACTATGTATGTAAAATATCCCAAGGCCAGTCACACCCATATGTGGCCTTCAAGTGACTCCAAAACAACAAAAGGAGGAAACATTTGTGCGCCATGCTGATGAGAAGATGCCCCTTACTCCCCTCCTGAAAAGAATCGATAGAAACGCCCAATGCATAATAAGTTCCTTGCATGCTAGGTGAGATTTTCACCCTTGTAATGTTCTTGTCGTAAATCGCTTCGTTCTTAAAATGAAAAGTGTCCCAAAAAATAATAATCAAAGGCTGCAAAAACTGCGTCGCGTGAGCGATTTCCGTCTCTTACCGCTTTTGGAAAATGAAATGTCGTATAAGCTTTGCGGATGACTGTGGTCATGAAAGCCAAGATCGTGCAGGCTTTCATCGCCAAGCCGTAGCAGCGCAATCTGATGAGCGCTAATTTTCTCAGTTGTGACTGGGCGGGTTGCGGTGGAGTCCGACCTCTGCGTGGCCGCTGCTGCAACGCTGGGCAATGAGCACTGCGGCGCTATTGATGCGTCCAGGCTCTCTTGTCTCCAAGCCCATTAAATCGGAACCGGTCATGCCGAGTCATTGACCTTTGCTGTGCTGTTTGCTCTTTTTCTCTAGATCGGCGGCCCAGGTGATGTAAATGTGGCGAGAGACTCGTTCAAACCAAGATTCTGCAGCAACGTCCGATGCAAGACCCACTCCTCGTTACAAACAACTTGAGAGAAATGTTCCGAGTCTGCATCACGGATGCTTCATTCCGAGTTGACGCTGCAAACGAGGACAGTTGACCTGAATGAAGAGAATCTGCTTGTCTCGGACAAATCCTTGCCTGTCACTGTAAGCAACACCAACGAAGGCGCCAGAACCCTTAATCTATCCACTTGCTTGCATAGACTAGGTTGTGGCGGGGATGGCGCGAAGCGTGGACTGTGGAGCACATGATCGTATGCCTAGCCTGCCATCCTTGTTGATTGCATGCAAGATGATGTGCCAGTTTTGAGTCAAATGTAATGACAAGGTTTGCGAGAGAAGGAAAGGAAAATTTGACGTTTGTAGTAGTCATCGAAACATCCGAAGTGCCGAGGTAAGAAGTTTTGGTGAAGCAGGCTTTGCGCGGTGCAAACCCAAAAGTTGTGTGTCCGGACGCTGGTGCGTAGCGTTGCGAGTACCGTCTGTGATGTGCTTCTTGCTGCGTTCACTATGTAATGGTGACAGCAACCCATCGTGCCGGGACACCGTCAGCACCAATTTCGTACGGCTTTGTGGTTGCTTTCCTTGGAGGCAATGCCCATCGGGCTCGACCAGGACGTTGATCGTCGAGCTTGCCGTTTCGGCGCATGGCCATTTCCATGACAGCGACACGGATGAAATCTGAGTTGTCGCGCATCTCACGTTGACGTGGGCCATGAGGAAAAGACAGCACAGCCTCTTTGCTTCGGCTGGCTGGCTCGCCGCCAGAGCGAGCGACGCGGCTGCCTGGTGATGTGCTTCGTGATCGGTGTACTTTGTAGGTTTGCATCTGGATGGACGCAGTAAAAGCACTGTGAGAATTGGCCGCCAAAGATGATGCCTGAGACTCGAATCGAGCCGTCTGCGTCGGGTTGAGATATCGGCGCACGGCTGCAGATGGCTCTTCCTCGAGGGTCGGCGGCCTGCGCTCATCCGTAAATGGCACATTCGGCTCCATTGTCAGAAGCGAGCGCGTCAAAAAGTCCTCTGGCGGAATGGACGACATGTTCATGGAGGAAATTGATCGTGCTGCATTCCGGAGAGCTCGGAGACTGGCTGTCAAATTGGATTTGAATGCCGAACGGAACGGCCCAAACATTCTCTGTCCGCCTTTCTTTTCATCACTTTCTGGCGATGTGTCAAAAACAGTTAGGTCTAGGCCCTCAGTTTCGGTGTCGTTTCGATAGAGTGGGTGATCTTGGTGCCCGCCGGGTGGTGACGACACTGGTGTAAGCGAGCGTCTAGTGGGTCGCACCCTACGACCTCGAGACAAACTTTGCGGGCTCTCGATCGAGGAGAAGGCCTCCGTGGAGAACGAGTCGGCAAGGGAGGGCACAGAGTCGCAAGAAAGAGTGCGTGTAGACATGGGAGACGCCAGAGTGTCTTCGCCAGTGGATGAGTAGCCATCGCCCAGATCGTCGGGAGGGCTGAGTAGTACGTCCAGAGGTCCCTTGATAAAGTTCAAGCTCAGCTCTTTCTCGGAGTCCTGGCTATGTAGGAACGACTCGACGGTGAGGCGCTGTTCGCGCTCGCGCGTCGCACGCGGTCGCGAGCTTCGTCTCTGAAGCGGTATTGTGGTGACGGCTAACAGCGCGGCAACCGAGGGTGGGATTGCATCGGGGGAGTGTGTATCTCTCCATCGAGGTGAGTTTGAGCGATGTCTAGGCTCATTGTAGTCGCGGCGCGTCCGATGCAATGGAACACGTGCGGCATTCTTGGTCCTTGTGGGAATTTGTACCGGGCTGGTTGGAGTAGTTGGCCTTGCGTCACTTGGAGGCGGTGATGTGGGCGGGCTCGAGGTTGGACCATCTGGCGCTAATCGCACGGTTTGGCGAGACGTCACAGCCATTCTGCCGGTAGGTGCAGGGGCGTAGGCAGGGTTATTTTGAAACAGGCCGGTAGCGTCACGACCATACTTGTCCCAGAACGAAGGTGTTGTCAGAGTGGTAGTAGTCGTTGACGATGATGGTGGCGAGATCATCCGAGACGACGAAGAGTGCGACGAGGTGGAAGAAGAGCGGCGGCTCTGGCTGGGTTGGGGAGTTTGGTTGTGTCGAGAAACCAGGAAAGATCTGGGAGACATCATGGTGGGCGGGCCACAACTACTTCAGGCCGAACAATGCAAAGAGCTTGGCTATGATTGGGAAACAGGTCGGGTTCGCTGGGTCTAAAATCGGGTGTAACGGTGGACATATCCGGTTGGGGGGAGGGGTCCAAGTCGAGGGCAGAGAGGCCGGGCAGGGGTCGTGCTGGAAAACCAGGGACCAGGGCCAGGCTGTGTGTGTTGAGTCTTGTCCAAAAAATTGTCGTGGCCCAACGACAAGCGGTGGGATTACCCACTGCGCCGGGCAGTGCGAGTATGACGATGGGTTGACTGGGCCAAGGGCACAAGTGCGCCGTGGAGTTGCTGCAGAGCGCTGACAAGCTTTGGAGCAGGGCCGGGGGTCGAGGCGTGCTCAGGGTCCAGTTGCGTGTACGTAAAGATTCGTAACGAGAATGTGACGAAGAATCACTTTTGCGTGAGAAGTGCAGCGGTGGAGAAGAGCCGTGTCGGCAGTGGCCAGACGGGGCCTCGGACTGCTTCCAGAAGGGGCGTCGAAAAGTGGTCGAGAAGCGTGGTCGGCAGTGGGAACGCAGGGCTGGTAAAGGCGAGGGCCGAGTCGAGGAGGAGGAGGATGATGAGAGATTCCGATATGCGGTAGGATTTATAGACTGTGTATATGTCGAAGGAGATTGACTTTGCGCTTGCTTGACCAACCCAAGGACCTGCAGCAGCGGAAGCAAGTTGACAGGGTCTCGCAGGAAGCAGCAGGTGGTCGCGCGTGGTCGCGTGCTCCGGAAGAATGGCAAGTAATTGCAGTGCTGCTCTCAATGCGCTCGAGGCTCGCACTGGGCCTGGCTGGCAAGCGTGGGCACTTTCTGGAGTCGCGACAGCGGCTGGCTGCAGCAGATGAAGAGAAGTGACCCGAAACGTGCTAGTGCGTCCACTTTTTCTTTTTCTTTCTTCCTCGCGTTTTCTGCTGCTGCGATGAACGCCTGTTCGCGGGTGTCGAAGGATGGAGACGGTGGAGAGGCTTGGAGAGGCTTTGAACGGATGCGATGTTGGCTCTCGAGAGGGAAGAAGGATGACAGGTCGAGAGATCTGGGAACTGGAACTGCAAGTAGACAAAGAAAAGCAAGATGACCAGAATGACGGCGTGGGGAAGCAGAAGGATAAAAGGGCCGTGATAAGAAAGAGGGCTGATGGAACAAGCACGTCCCTGGCTGGCTGCCAGTACAAGGTGAGGGCAAAGGACTCGTACTGATCTGTAGGGTAAGTACTCAGGTGCCCAGGTACCCAGGTACCAGGCATGGGAAAGGTGAAGTGGGAATGGACTGACCCGACTTACTGATAACGCGCCTTCCTGTCAGTCGTGCCTGGCTGTGCCATGTTGCAAGAGTCATCTGTCCCTTTCTGCTGATAAGGAAGGCGCCAGAGGTCAGCGCCAAGCAGGGATCAGCTTGGGCATCTGCCGTGCATTAAGTGGTGGGTATCTGAGTCCAGGTACCCAGATACGGAACAGGGCGCATGCTACCGTCGTACAGCCCCTGGGCGTGGGCACCCCTAGCAGCGTCAGGCTCCGGGACGTCTGGAAGTTCAGCAACAAACCCACAACCCCCCTTGGGCGATCGTCCCTTGCCTTCCCTCCACAGCAAAGGAGCAACGTGTCCACGCATTGCAGCAGCTGTTGATGTGCAAATGAAAACGCCGTCTTCAAGCTCATCTCGAGAGGCTGTCGTTGCACCGTCTAGCGTCTTCACGGACCAGCAATTACGCCGCTATCTTGACTATAACACTGCCTGGTGCGGATCAACACTTTAGTACACAAGCAGCCCCCACAAACGATACCACAAGTGTGCTCTTGGAATTGCCATGCTGCAGTCTGAGTTATCATTTTTTGGTTCGTCCTGCTGGAAATGCGTCTTTTTTTTCCTTTTTTTTTTGGTGCTGCGTGGGCCTGCTATTACTGTATCACCTTCCGGTTGTGTGTCTGGAATCCATCACAGCCACACCATGCTTGCCTCTGGACTTTTGAGAAGGAAAA